>JAQGCC010000322.1:0-41657 GCA_034698905.1 Xestoiulus laeticollis | reverse complement strand
TTTCACCATAACCTTTTCATCACACACAAAAATCCAAAAAGCGTTTTTCTACATATTACTTATAGCCACATCTAAACTTATATAGAGTCATTTCGCAGTTCGTTTAAATCTTTTATTATATCTTGATTAAAAATCCTCTAAAGGAAAAAAAAATGAATTTTGAATTGCTTAGGGAATTTGAGATAATTCATTCATTAGCATAGGCTAGCTATATAATGTCCTTTTACGTCAATTAAATTCAGAGGTTGTCGAACGATTAATTTTATGGGAATTCAGAAGGGGATAACTGTAATCGTTTTGGATTTCTAATCACTCAGGCCTGCTAATTAAATTAAACTACATATATGTTATTCTACTATGCATAGGTTAGCTCTTTTTTAATAATTTTGCTCTCTGTTTATTATTTTAAGTAAGGAATTACACTATAGATTTTCCTTTTTGTGAAATCGATGCAATGTATAACGTCGTTCAGGATTTATAGGAAAAATGTATCATTATGTTATTATATGTCGTTTCATGCATTATTACATTAGTTAACATCCAACGATGATTTAGTTTTGCAAGCAAAATTATATGTTTAGTGTAACTCATTTTTATTTGATAAGGCGTGAAAATTATTGACTGAACCAAAATGAATAATGAGCTCAAATTATCGACTTTTTTTAAAAAAAAGAGTGAGTTTTGTCAAGTAAAATCAAAAAAACTGAAGAATGTAATGGGGATAAGGATATAGAAATTTCTTTTGGAATCCCTTTATAATCGTCTTAATTTTGAAGATTGCGACCTCATCATGCATAGGTCGATGCAAGGTTGAAGGAATAAATTTGAGTATAATGAAAATGTACGATGGGAAGCGTCTGGCTTCATGTACTTCGAATATGTACGAGCGTAATTAAACGGATTGAAAATTGTATCCATTGTAATTTAAAAGCACGGATCAAATTCATAGTTACTGAATTTAAGTCTTGTTTATTTAGCCCTTTTTCATACACTACCTTAAATGAAACGGTTAAAGTTTTAGCCATGCATTTAGTGAAGTGCAAATTTCCACCCAACATGCATTAACAGAAGTGCAATTACACGAAGGAAAAAAAAAATAAAAGAGTTGAAAAGATAGGAGGAAATATCGATTACTCTAAACCATTATTTTAGTAATTAATGCAAGTGTTTATATACAGTAGGTAGTGCATTACCAAGTTGCAGGCGTGGGTTTTCTTTCACGGCAAAAGGCGTGGATGGGCGACGATTGGTTTATTTAGATTCATTGTATTTAAATATATTACTGTCATCATGCATCCATTGCTAGCAAAATACTAGAAAAATGCGAAAATCGTTTGTACATCATTTGAAGAAATATTTCAAACATATACAAGGATGTGTTTATGTTTTTCATTTTTAGTAAATGGATGCCATGATGAAAGTGTTCGAAGAAATTTGCTTGGGAACGTACAACAGTTTGCAACCGATTAGTACCATAATTAAAATTCGCACTTTTTATTCATGAAAAATAAAATATTTAAATGTTTACGCGAAGGACTGGAATACTTTTAATTAATTAGTGTGGCAATAAAACGTTAGGGAAAACTATAACATTGGTATTGTTTATATAGAAAATGTTATTTTAACGGGTCTTAATTTTCCTCCAAACACTCTTAAGGCATGCAATATTTAACAAATGTTGATACTCGATTTAATATTGAAAATAAATGCGTTTTAGATGTAGTATTATGAGTGGTTTCCTAAAATCAAGGTGTCGTTTGAACATCTTGACATCAACAAGTATGCTTAGAAAAGTGAGTATACCACATAAAACAACCCTAGCTCTACAAATTTCATAGCTCATCGTTTTATAAATAAAAAGAAAAAATAAAAAAATGCGAATAAAGTACTATTTATAGCGATCACTCAGCAGTAGTGTTTTCCAAGATAATTGCCCACTAATGTATTTCATTCTAAATGAGCATTAAACACATCTCTTGAAAGCTAGTTTTTTTTTGTTTTATTTTACGAGGTAATTATATCTAAGTTGCATAACCCAGAAGACGAAAGTATTTCTTACCTTGAGCACAATAATTCGAAAGCTCGGTTTATTACTGCATAAAGTTTAATTAATACAATGTAATAACCTTTTTGGGAAATACTGAAGCAGGGTTTGAAAACGAGTGGAAAGAATGGGTATTTTACTGAACGAATATTTTGGCATAGAGGTCATGCGCTTCACGTGTACGTATTGCGAAGAGAAATTATGCTAGTCTCAATGTTTGCATTGTATATTTCGTATGAGGGCAACAATTATTACCAGAAACTCAACGTTTATGAGCTTTGTAAAACTGTAAAACTGCGTGAGCTGAATATTACGCAGAAATTGCCAACATTTTCATTAAGAGTCGCAATGCGACCATTAATACGAAGGACTACCATGTACAGTATATGTATGACCTTCTATTCGACAGAATGTCTTTACTGTTTATGGTTGCGGATCCACTCATCCTCACATACGCAATACTGTATCTCTTCAAATTAAAAATGTAAATTTATAAACGTAATTTTGACAACATTTTTTTGCATGAAACCAGACTTATTACCCAACTTTGTCCATTGGCAAAATGCTACCTTAAACTTAAGTCTAAAGAGTTTATGGCAATGAGAATGAAATGTTTTCACTAAATTTACATCGTGTAAGACAAACTTTCACATGCACCAAAATGAGCTTTCTTGAATGTTATTGAATAGCTTCTCATTGCCTAAGTTTTGCAGACAAACTCAAAAAAATGCTTTGAACAGTTTATGTTTCCCTAGTACAGCATGCACTTAGAATAAGTAAGCTTATGAGAATTTAATCTCGATTTAGTAGCAAAAAAATGTGCCAATAATTTTAAGAAATGGTTTCTCGCTGTTGATTTAGAATTGATTGGATACCTCAGTTTTAGGAAGCGATATATTTACTAATATTTATCGTCGTGCGCTTTCTCTTTCAGTTGACAACTATTTATTCTTACAATGTACTTCGATTATACATTTCGTGTCGCAAAAATTTATTGTCCTATTTGCTTTATCTTGCCATAACTTTTGCAGCGATAGACGAGTGTTCTGCAAAGAGACCTTTCTCCTCATAAATTAAGCCCTTGTCAGAATCACTCGTGTGTTTGCCGTTCCTGTTTTCGACTGATTGCACAACCTGATCATGCGTTCTGGATAAGATTTCCAGAGTGGACAATTTTTCTTGGAAGACACTTCACGACTGCCATCAGTGACGGAAGCTAATGCAGTGCTTTTTTTTAGCTCGGTTTCATTTTAATTATTGGCGTAGATATTAATTACCGTTCACCGTAAGGTGGGAAGTGTAATTGACGACCCCGGCTTGGTTCTTGGCGATGCAAGTGTAGTTCCCAGAATGCCATGGTATGGCACTTTTGATGGTAAGGATACTCGAAAATTCGTCGATGTCACGAATCGCAACCTTTTGTTCGTTGATTGCTATCGCTCGCCCATCCTTCAGCCAGAAGAAATTTAAGGGCAGATCTCCCTGGATGACACCGCATACCAAACGCGCATGCGTGCCCTCATGCAAATGCTTCTCTTGGAATGTGAAAGGGTTGATCTTTGGAGGAACTGAAAGCAAGATGACGACAAGATTGATCCAAAAAAGAGCTAGAGACCAATGCAATGGACACTGAAAAAAAACCACCTGCAGAACTTGCAACCGGGTTCAAGATACTCCAGAACAGCACAAATATCGCACCGAGGTCAATCATAACATTCATTTAACCGTCAGAAAGGAAAAAAAAGCATGGCGAACGGTGCAATCATGTAGTAGGAGGTGGTGGAGGAGGAGGAGAAGGGCAGTGATACTACTAGCTCCCCAGGAACCTGCAATAGGCCTACTCATTTCTCTCTACACCGTTTTAAAGCACTCCTATAATGGAGCAAACACATTCAGAAGGCATTACCGGCAAGAGCATTCTTGTTACTCCCTCACAATGAGATTTTGTCCACGCAATAGCAAGAAGTAAGAAGCACTTATCAGTGATGGCGCTTGATAGCGAGTCACTGAACCCATATGGATGGTCAATAGTTCAGAAACCATTGCGGTATAAAATTTTCAAGGCCCTTGAGAAAATACCCATTTAAGCAGATTGGGTTGATGGGATCTATTGTATGGCTCTTTGACGATGGACATCTACTTGAATGTTAGCATTTATGCACATTGACATTTACGATGGCCAAATCTGCACATCCGGCCTTTCGTTTGCCAATGTGAATGGACGATAAGCTTATTTATTATTCTGAATGTGTATAATAAACCATTCTTTCGCATAACTATTCACAATTTTGGATGTGTACACAATGGTTATTATGCTTAAAACAGGTGGTCTGGATGTTGGATGATTTACCGAAAATAACTGCTTTTTTATACAATTTATAATCGATTTAATACTATTAATTAAACTACAGCACATTTGCTTGCAGTATCTCATTAAGTCATTGCTGACTTATAGATATCACCATTAGTAATTCCTAATAATATATCGTATATCCATATGATGTAATTGATATCCGATAACCCATAAATCAGCATTAGTAGGTATATTTGCCATTCGTTTGTCGGTGCAAATCCACAGTAAATTGCGTGAGAGTATTTATTTATCTGAACTACTTAATAAATAATAAGTTTCGCTTATTTCCTATTTCTTGGCACATAAATAATATGTTTGATGCCAGACGTAAGACGGAAAAAAAAAGCTCCATTATCCGTGTTGAGATGTTTGATTGCCCGTTGTGTAATATGCTGGTAATTCATCAAGAAACACTAAAGGCTTACAAAGAAAACTTATCCTGTAACTCATATTGATAAGCCATAATAATCAAGGTAATCGTACATATCAGAATAGTAATTCCCATAAATGGTGCTTAACAAAAAGAGCTATTTTGATCCCAAAATTGCTAAATTATTCCTAGTCGAAAATCCATCGTTTAAAAAGTTATGTTGATGCCACCTGGTGCCCAGATGACACGTGTCTGCTCCATTTATTAAGGCATGTCTCAGAACACGCGCTATTGATAATTTTGACAAATTTTTCAAGCGCTCGCAGCACATTGTAATGCTATAAGCAGTCTCGCATGCAGAATGAATTATAAATTAATGAGAAAAAAGTGGCAGAGGGTGCGAACACCTCTCCCTACTACTAATAAGAAAGCCAAGCACTAAGCTGAAAATAATTCTGGTGGTGCTGAGTGGAGGTATAAGCCTATTGCTGAGACCTGAAGGAGCATTTAATAAGTAATGTGGTCGGAGGTTGGTGGTTGGTCAAGTTTACCATGAACGTATAGTGGGGCAGTGTGGGTTACTGTGGTTGCTGCATTGCGAGCCACGCAAGTGTAGTTGCCACCATGTTGCGATGATACTTGAGCAATGACGAGCGAACTTGAGTATTTATCGAGGTTGTTGGTGGTCACTTCCAAAAATGATGGAAGGGGCTTCCCATCCTTAAGCCACTCGATTGTAATGGGAAGATCTCCCTCAATCACCGCGCAAAATAACTGAACGCGCATTCCTTCGTGCAAGACACTGTCTTGAAGGGAGAATGGCATGATTTTTGGAGGAACTGAAAGGGAAGGCAAGCATCATCATTAACAGCTTCACATGGACCGTCAAGATCCAACAAGATGTCATCCGTCTTGTTCATTATACTCTAGAAGTCCTGAGTCACACATGAATTATTTCCATATTTACTTATAAAGGAGAATTTATTATTTATACATTTTTTTAACGTGTATAACTAATTAATTTACTATACCGAGTTTCATAGCCGATGTGTATTTCATAATTTGTTTTATGATCAACTGAAGGCTTATGATAAAATAAATTACTTGCTTTTAGTCGAAGGATGGAGGAAAGCCACTTAACAAATTTTAAGAAATAAGAGGCTGCTTTTACATTGAAGGTGATGCTGTGATGGATAAAAAGTATAACTTTCGCTTAATCGACATAACAATTTATACGAAAAATTTCGAAGACATTGACATTAATTATAAATGCTCATATTGCTTATGATTATATCACTTAAAAATCCATGTGGAAATTAACGTAGAAATTGTAATCCGCAAAAATAACTAAGTTTACAGAGGACTATCATAAAAATATGCAAAAGTAATTTCCATAATTAAAGATTTATATCGAATGATAAGATGTTGAATAACGATGAGGATGTTATTTTTACCGGCTTATTGATCATTGAAATTACGCAGTTAATTCGTGTCAATGCGACGTGGATCGAATGTAATTTCGATGTAATTTTATGCATAATTGCATCTAAATAAGCCAGGCTGTAAATATATGATATGCGAAGATTTATTACTTGCTTAGATAGTGATAAAATAAATCTAAATGCCAACATCTTACATGTATTGCATTTATATCTACATGCATGTCATTATAGCGTTTGGAAGCCAAAGATATAAAACCTCTTTTCATTTTTTTGTGTGAATTTATCATTCTGATCATTTCGTTCACTTTCAGAGAGACATATTTGCCAATCAATATAATTTATGTTTGTTCAAACATGCATTTCCAATTCAGTCATCTCTTAACTTCTTTGCACCTTCAGGGAATTTTGCAATATATTAAGTAAACGAAATGTCTTACAAAAACATATCTTTTATAAATACAATACAGCAACGTTGTTATCTTAGCAATTTCAGTGAAAGAAAAGCGTTCATAAAATATTTAACAGATTTATAAACCTGTTTTGGGAAAAAAATATTCAATAAAATTAGTTATGATAGCAAAAATTTTAAAGTAAACAATGGACTACATAAATGAAAATTTTAATTATGTATTAAATGATATGCAACTTATTTGTCATTTTACATATTCAGAAAATAAATCAGATGGTTCAATGCTGTCTTGAAAACCATCAGAACAGTTTTGAGAAAAAAATGCATTGTCATTGCATTTGCTTGCAAAATTTAAAAATGGCATCAATGTATGCCTCAGTGTTTTTGGCATTTCTCAGCACTTTGTCTGTTAAGATAATGAAGACAAATTGTCATTATGCCTGGGAAATATTTTTAAATTTTAGCAATTCTAAAAAAAAAACGTTCAAAAAACGTCATTGTCGTAAGAGTTACATAAATTTATAGAACTCAAGTGCTAACGAAGTAGTGTGAAATAGTAAAATCATGGTACTTACTTAGGACACGAATTTGAAAATCCTTCTGAGCACCAAGTCCTTCTTTGCTTTTTACTATGCAAGTGTATTTACCAGCATCAGGGTCACGCTGTACAGCTCTAATATGCAAGGTACCATTTTGGAAAACAATTTGACGTCGGTTAATAGGAATTATCTTTCCACCTGAAACATATTTCTCATCAATCAAATGCATGATAAAAATCAACATATACCAGACAAATAAAACTAAACTTATAAATGCAAAATATAATGCTCTACCTTTCTGCCAGTTTATGGTATCCACTGGATAACTTGAAATTGGGCATCTTAAAGTTAAATTGTGACCAGCAACAACTAAAATTGGGGGCAGAGATCGAATGACTGGAGGCCCTGTAAAAAAAGATACACGTGAGTTACACATAATATATTTTAACTTCTAAAGATATGCAAGATACAAAACATTATGCTTATTTTTTAAAGATATGTTTTATCCTTCATACATTTATTAAATATGATAAATAAATTAAGATGTTCAAGGATTTCAACTTCTGACTATAGCACTGGGATTGTTTGATTCATATGCGAATATAATGAAAACATTTTTATTGTATGTAATATAGTATATAAAAAAATTCATTAAATTACAAAAGATATTATATTTTTTAAAGGTTTCATTTTGCTGCAAATTGAATATCAGCCATGTACATCCAAGAACATGCTTTCATTTGTATTGCTTCGCAAATTCCAGGATATTAAAAAAATATTCCCTCGTACATATTAAATAAGGAAAACAGCATTAACAAAACCAAAGCAAAGCCTAGTCGACACAAAGACATAAAAAAGCCTTAATTGGATATTACAATTTAAAAAAATGTCTGTATTGAAACTATACGCTGAAACAGACAATAACGTATAAAATTATTTTCGTATACTGATGCAAGATTACATGTGTCGTTGAGCATTGTACAATGTTATTTTTTTTTCCACCAACGCCTACAAGTAATCAATTTTCTGTAAAAAAAAGTCAAACTGTATTTTTTGTAGTGCACAATAGCGAGCTAACAGAACATAAGCCAAGGATAGAGACTGGAATGTGATTCTGACATGAAAGCACGAAATCCAAATATGCCTAACGGTACTGCAATTCATACATAAATTAATTTAAGCAACCTAGAGAAGAATGAGCGAGTTGAGACCCAGCAAGGGCTTTAGAGCTCAAGAAGAAGAATGCAACCAATCTTACCAGCATGAAATAAAGTGCCATAATGAAATTCATAAAAGTAAAGTTCATGGCAGATACCTCAATAACGCATAATGTAAATACGTGAGGCAAGACTTCCAAGTTGCACAGAATGCCATTACATTTATTGTCAGATTAATGTTAAAACATTAAACATGAATTGCAGTTAACAATGAAAACAGGACATTTTTCATTAAAATGTCGCCAAATTTAAAAAAAAAAAGTCTTCGTGTAATTTTAATTCAACAAAGTGTTTTTAAAAAATATGTACAAGTATTAAGATTATATTGATGCCATGTGGGAATAATCATTTTTGCCAGATTTGACATTTTCGATGTTTATATATCAAGATTGTGTATCACGTATATAATCAACATTGGAGTATTTCTTTTGAATTCATTCTGTAACAGAAATCCTGCTTCATTAAATATTAATGCCCCATATCTCTAGCCACCTGAATTCCTGTGTGCTTATGGATAAACAAGCTTTGATAGAAGCAAGCCATGTATATTAAAACGATCCGCAGCTTGTGAAATTCGGATATCCCTGCAACCGAAGCAGAAATATCCGTTGCTAATACATAAATTCATACCACAGATATGACAACATAGATTGTCTTATCAAGTTTTCCGCCTTTTGCTGGATTTAGAAACTACGTTACTCTCTGATATGCCATTCCATTTCCTTTTAAAGCTGACCTTAGCTTTGAACAAAAACTCCAGTTTCAATGAATAGAATTTGAAATAAAATATTGTTTTGCTGAAAATACTATATGTTTTCAAAATCCTGATTATGTTGACAGTTACTCAAATTACCTTGTCGTGAAGGTAACAAGATGTGTTTCATCTATTCACGGGACTACACTATACAATAATTTTTTTACAATTTTTCATAAGAGGTGCTTGAAGAAAGAATTACGGTTCAGTGAGGGTAATTAATGATCCGAGAATATTTCTCGTCTATATTGTAAGGGCACAGCCATCACATTTTCTCCTAATAAGAAACCTGCTATCAGCCTGCCACATATTGTGCGTGCTTGCATCGTCTGAGAATTCCTTGCCCCGTATTTATGAAACGTCATTAAGGAAAATTAACGATATATAAGTCGACCGCAATTAATAAGCTACCCTTTGTTGAGCACATGATGAAAATAGGGCAAGGAAAGATACCATGCTGAGTGATCGAAAGCAAAATGAGAAGCACTTTCATCTGAGGTACATTACCATCAGAAAATTCCCCTTATTCTTATTATACACCTGTCATTCCAAAATATAAAATCGAAATAAGCTCGATAAGCTATCCGCTTGAAAGTACATGCATCATCTACGTACGACTTCAATACTGCAATACTGACTACAAATTTCGATTATGGAAAACGAGTTTTGGTTTTTTTGAAATCAGCCAATTTTTATCATAAAAGGTTTTAAATAAGTAATGCACGTAAAAGACATGACTTTAAACATGTCAATAAGTATAATGTTGCAGACAGATATGTCCTAGTCGTATTCAAGTTAACTTTCCACTTAAATATATATGTATTTAAAACATTCTTTTGAAAAAAAAATCGTCTTCTCTCATCTGTCTTTCAAAAACAGTGCTAATTCTCTATGAGAGCCTCTTAACTAGGCAAAGCTGATCGATTTCTGAAATGATGATGCTGAATTTAAATTACGGGTTTTTTTAAAAGTAGAAATGAATTTGATTAATCATGATTCATTTCCACACTTTTAGCTAAATCCACAGTTTCTCTGATTAGGTTGAACTTAGATTAACAGGAGAAAAAATGTGCTAAAGTGAAGTGCCTTTTTTAAGCTGACAATCAAACCTCTACAGAAATCATCAGAATTTTTGTTTCTGGAAGCCCGTTGGAATTGTTTCAACGTAATTATATCTAACAGTAGGTATAGACATTGTTCATTAAGCAAATGCAATCCAATTATAATGATACTTATGTTTTTGATACGTCGGAGTGACTTTTGATCAACATCGAGGGGTGCATGATGGATCAGCGCAGATTATTTACTCGCAGCAAATATTTGCCAAGGTAGCTTAATTCCAATTCAAAACACGATATACATGTAGACATTCTAGTTGAGCAGCGGTGGTAAAGATCTGGCAAAAATTGCAATACACCGAAAATGGGAGGAAAAATATTAATTACCGTAAACATTGATGAGAGCGGAATATTCCACTTGTCCAATCCGGTTTTTGGCAACGCAAGTGTAGATTCCACCGTCTTCCGTTTGCACAGATGTTATGTTCAGAGCACTAATCACATTTCCAGCAGAATCCATCGATTCTCCAACCCTGTATCTGTTATCCGGGCCAATTTCAATATCATCCACTTTCCATGTAAACTGCGGTGGTGGGGTGCCGGATCCGATGCAACGCAACGAGATGGATGGGCCAGGGTGCAGAGATCGTTCTTGAAATGTCTCCAATAAAGATGGGATTGAATCTTTCAAAAAACAACACAAAAAATGCAAATATTCAGACCACGCTTGAGATCAATAAGCAAATCAAGATGAACATTCCATGCAAATGATTTTTTAATAATAGTCTTCATGCTTTTTCCCTGTTGTTAACCAGTTTTCTTTGGATTTCTTTAACGACAGTTCAACATGCCCTTAGATTCTACGAGGTACAATAGCGTACGTATACAGTAAGCTTATGAGCCGGATGATGCAGTTACATATTAAAAAGCATTAGCACATATTAGATTATATTTATAATAAAATTACAGGATAACACATCTTTTTATGAAAATTAGGAAAAGCAATTATGGACAATTTAGACCGTCATAGAGATTATTGGATTATTCCCTAAATTTAGCATCTCACAAGGGGATATGAAATTTGACATACACATGTATTTAGTTTGTAGCATCAAAAGCACAAAAGTGAGTTTTTTTCCTAAAAGCAATGTGCATAATTTGCTTAATTTTATTATTTATTCTTTTGAGATTTTTCCAAGAGATCCTTTTGGTTTTGGTAAGTGTTTTAAGCGCCAGCCTTATAATAAATTCTTGATTACAGACACCAGTAACGAACCTCGAGTACAAAACCACTACAAATGATCATTAGTGAAACTATAGTGAAACTAAGTATATGACAAATTAATAATGACTGTCACTATAAATATTTGCTGTCAGATAGATTTGGAAATCTAATAAGATTATTTATATTCACTGATGTGCAACTTGTTACAATGAGATGACCTCTGGCTGATTGTCAGATGCCCTATGACAAATAGAAATTGGCTTTGAGTCAAAGATCTTCGCGAATAGATAATCCTCTACAACAGGAAGCAAATGTTTGACCATATTACACAAATCATGATCATATAGATTTTGAAATATTTGCTCACAACCTTGAGCTAACAATTGTATGAATGCTTTTAGGGATTTGCCATTTCAGTTATATATTGCTAAATTTAATCGATTTGATCACTAGTGTATGAACATCATTATTCTGTAATTAATTCAAAATTGATCCATGTACAGTTTATGTATACTCAAACAAGATCTATATGATAGAATGTGATTTTCGTTACAAGGATGATTTTTTCTTTACAGTTCCGACATTTGCTAAACAACACCCGCGAGTGTTTTAAGCTGAAGCAAATGAATTAAATAATGATTAGTAATAACAATTGCATGGCAGTGACATTTGCAGGGATTGTTAATTTGTCTTCATTGTGAGACAAATCGCAGGAAGATACATATACTTACTGCTTTAAGAATGGCAGTAGGACTAATATGTCGCCAGCATAGTTTCAATGGCCCAACGATCACAATTAATCACTGATTTCTCTAGTGGCGTTTATATTTTCGCTAATACCACTTGAAACGATTTCGGTGATGTATGGGCCATTTCCAGTCATTAAACTTAATAAAACTCTTTTGATTTTTATACGCTCGCTCGCGTTCACAATCGTTTAGAATCTGTATATAACACACTTTTAGATATTATCGATTGTACCTTAATTGGCATTGCTTGTATGCTGAATAGATATGGTCCATGGAAGCCATATCGTTAAATCTTCATTAAAATGGGAGGCAACTCTCTAAACTACCACTTAAAATCTATTAAAAGTACACAATTCTTCGACAGGAATTCGAGCAAAAGCATCGAATTTTCACACAAAGCTATGTAACGCTATAATACTTAATGATAATTTAATACAACTGCGTATGGCCGCTTGCATGGCACCATATGCGCACATAAATCTACGATTTTTTCAATATTTTACATACACCGCGTTATTATGCATTATAATAAGAAAAATCGATGTTTGGGAAGTTTGCAACATATGTCCGAGATATTAATAGAACATTCGTTTGTTATTTTTTTCGATGCACAATGTATTTTGCAGTATATGACATAATGTAAGTAGATGATTTTAGCAAAGTACAATATAATGCATAACACCTATTACAATCAAAACGGAAGAATAGCTGACGAAATTCAGTTTAATAAGCATCAACATTGTGCAACACAGCAAAAGAGCTTTATCGATTTACATCAAATGGGGCATGTTCAAATCTCGAAAACACACCACAAATACGTTTTTTTAAAACTAATGACATACTTCGTATATAGAATCATTTTATTGTCGCCATGCACAATGTTCATCGCTAAAAGGAATATCAGAAACTAAGAACATAATTATTCATCCTTTTTAACCCCATTCAACGCTTGATTCTGCGCAAAAACATTATGGAAAAATCATAAGATGAACCGAAAGTGTTAAAGAGTACTTCAGACTTTCCATTAGTATCAATAACAATGTGTTTTGTATGTTGAAGATTTGAAACTAGAATTGTTTGTTCATGTTTGAAAAAAAACGAGTGAAAGTTTAACCGATATATAAATTAAAATCATTTCGACAAGTATGAGAGTTTTCTTAGCAATATACGAGACTGTTAGCGGTTCTGCTCGATTGTGAGGCAAGCAAATTTGGCTTTTCGAATTTACAACACTTTCAATGACGGGTATAGCGTATCATTTCAAGATTTCTAGCATAGATATTGCCTTATTTAACCGCTGAAATGATGATGTTTAAATGTGAAAACTTGCATAAAATTTCCGCAACATCGAGTCGTCTTCGAAATTAGATGGTGGAAATTACTCCTGCTTTATCAACCCATTTTCGCTAAATTGAATTTTGGAGTTATGAGATGTAGAAAACTAGGTTTGTAAACACATAAATTTTGCCAAAGTATAGCCATAGTGTCTCCCATGTCAGCACTGAAACCCACATTCAGTTCAAATTAAATGAAGTGAAACTTACAGATGTGAGCAATAAATGTTTGTCATTAAGAGTTTTGTACACATATGTATGCATTCGATCCTTGATCAAACTGAATGTTTATACAAAGAAAACAAGCTTTAGTATTGAAAGCGATGAAAAATAATATATTCAATATGACAGCATGTAGGCGTAATCTAATCACCTTAGATATCAAGGTAGATAATCAGTTTAGGTATATCATTGCAATGCATTAATATATATTGAAACGATTAATTTTTGGCTAACAAAGTTTACTTTCGATACATGTATATCTATATTATTATAAAATGCTCGTGTAAATGCTGCTGACAAGGTCTTAAGGTTGCAAGACTACTTTAGACTGATAGCTGCAAGTATTTTGGGAAAATGAGGCTTTCAACATATGATGAGTAAACAAATGCTTGGAACACCTAAGTACTCATGCGTGTCTACAGTAATCTTCAAACTGCTCAAGTGAACCGTAATCTTCCCAAGGAAATCGTTAATTCGTTCAACGTTTATCATATCAGAAAAACCCACGGAGGTGTGAACATCAGGTAGAAACAAATATGTAAGCCTACACACAATTTCAGAAGGCATTTTGATTAAGTTTCAGGCTAATTACTTTGAGTTACAAGCTTATGACAAGAAATTAAAGTTTTTAAAAGCATGCAAGGAGTTTTTTTTCGGAATTAATTTTACAATTAGAAACGAGATGGTAAACACTTGATGAAATGCACATTTAAATCCAGGTGAGATTATTTATAATTCCTGCTGAAAAATGCACATTCAAAATCACAAGGAAATATACAACTATAGATGTGCATGATGACTAAAATACCGATGAGTTTTCCTATTTTTTGATGCGGGAAGGGAACAAATATTAACAAACAACCTAACAAAACAGAAGAATGCTGTAGAAAAACCACACGTAATTGCTTTTTAAAGCAGAAATTAATACTCAGCGTTGCCATGGTTACTTTTTAACATTTTGCCTAAAGCTTTTTCCAGGAAATCGAGCTTCGTTTTCAGTAAAGTGCTATTTGGGCTAATCAGCCAACAGGAAGGCAAGCAGAATGCGTGTATTGTGATAGCCACAACTCTTTAATTTCCTATTTAGCAACTGGAATATCTTGCTTTAATACGCCACGTGAACCGAGCGCATTTTACATCCTTCAACTATTTTCATTAAATATGAAATTCCTCGCAATTTGCAATACCAAATTCATGCTTATTCAACGAGCTGCACCAAATTAAAAACAGGCAAGCTAAAAGTATGCTAGGCTTTAAGTACCCCTATGCTAGGATTCACCTAAGGCAATTCATTAATGAGCTCATTCTTCATTGCCAGTAGCCCTCTTGAAATTAAATTCAATCCTTTCACGGAACACTTGGTTCGCATGGCCCGACAACACGAGTACAAAAATGAGCAAATATGACATTATGGCATTTAACCCGAAATATGGAGTGGTTTCCCAGCTTTCAAACACACCTAAGTTAACATCGAAAATGATACTTGTACCCAACAATTGTCGCTATAAAGACTACATCAATTCCAGTATCATATACGTGCAATTTCTGCAAAACATCCTTGTTAAAACTATATCGAATTATGTCACGTTAGAATTTGTGATAAAAATATGATATCCTTTAAGACATTATCCTTCGTACTCAAAACTGACTTTGAGTGTTGCGACAGTTTAATTAGCGCATAATGATTCCGTAAACTAATTGACGTAGGAATTGATTTGCTGCTTCAAAAGCTTAATTGGAAATATGGGAATTTTAATGCTACATCAGCGAGCCATCCACATTTCATAACAAATTAATATCAGAAAATCCTGTTGATAAACCCACTTAAGCTGATCATTTTAATTAACATGTCAATTTTAATGAAGGCGAGTATAACAAAACTGGCAAGCGCTAACTAAATATTTGATGCTATATCTAATGAACGCTTTTTTTGAGCACGGAAACATTAAAAGACTGCTTGTTGTTGGACCATATATTGCATCATGTATAGCAACACGCTCGATGTGGATAAAACCGGTCTAGATATTAAAATCTTCGTCGTCGTTTGTGTTAATAACGCAAAATAAAAGAGCCTCGTATATGAGACTGGAAATATAATTAAGCAATAACGCTCAATTTTGTATAGCGAGAGATTAAGAAACTTTTGGTGAGGTCTATTGCGAAAAAATAACTTGGTCAACCATGAAAAATGCAGGCTTAAATGATTTCAGTCGTTAAATGCATGTATGTACAAGCAATAAAAGAGAACAATCTGTAGATTGCATCAAGAGTTTTCAATTTTTATTAGATGTCATGTACGTAAATGTGCTTTGAAAGTCGTAAACATTTTGTTTGCAATTTAGCAGAATGGGACGATGCCCTTTAGCTACTGAACAGACATTTCCCTTTAAAATTTTAAAGAAGAAACGCTAATGATCGCTCTCAACATAAACACGCCTTAACATATTTGCTGACACAGGGGTTTCACATTGGCATTATACTAAAATTCCATTCCATCTAAATGTATGCTGGTTGCATGTTTCCATTTCAAAATAATTCAAATTTAAGTATTTAGTAAGGTTGTACAGTTTTCATGGGATAACTTAACAGCGTATGGCACAGTCAGTTATCAACAAAACACTATTGATAACATACTTGTCACACTTTAAGAGTAAGATCATAATGTATGACTTAACCTTACAAATAGATGTTGTGTTTATTAATGTCACTTCGTAACAGCTTTTACTTTGTGTTTTATGACAATGATTGACTATAGCACCATTACTGTTATTGTTTCAATTGAAAAATGACATCGAATTTCGATTTATCCACGGGATGCAGAGCTGGCATCTGCAAATATTGTAATAGAGAACTGCTAAAACTTATGAAAAGGAAGCAAGTTTTCTATAAAGAGTTCATGGGGGCGTAGAATTGGGACAGTATAATTTACTGAAATAGTGTCCGTGTAAATTCTTATCAAAGTAATTGGCTCGTCAACTCAGATTTCCAGGTGAGAAAACCAACAATAGCTCGTAAATTGTCATGGTCCAAACTATTCCCAAAGCATGTATTTTCCAATGCATTTCATTAATTTGATAACGACGCACAATTAACGCCATTCGAGTTGGGAATGAAATTTCTCTTTCAATTGTAGATAATCAATTGCTGGTGCACTGCATAGTAATTTCCATTCCCAATTGATTTCTCGCAAAATGCACGGGCATTTCGATAACCTTAATCGTCAGACACTCGGTGGGACGCAATTTGATTTTGTTAATGGACTAGTAAAACTGCAATCCCCTATTATTCATTCTTTAATTAAAAACCTGTCCATTTCCCATGGTCTACTTATAGGTCTTATAATTAATGCGCAGCAACATTAGCATTTACTAACACAATGGGGTTTAAAAATTAACAGTGTCAACTGACAACAATGCGGCGACATAGCCAAATTGTGATCAAAGATTCACTGACCAATTAAATATTACAGAAACAATAGAGCTGCTCTAGAAATATAAAAACTATAACTTTCTATCTCGAAAATAACAGTTGCTATTTACTTCATATGAATTGCAAGCCTCGATGAAATATTATAAATGTTACTTAAATGTGTATCCTTGTTCGAGGATTCTCAAACAAGATCTACAGTTTCGTAAACAAGTTTTTTGAGCTTAAAATTCTATATATATTCAATATATGTAATGATATCTATACCCTTTATTTTTGTTAGACTACAAAATATTTACAACCCTAAGAAGCTTTTATGCTGTCTTAGTACATCTTGCAGTTTGGATTTTTTTAAAACAATTCTAAGTAATCTCACCGAAACGATTAATATGCATTAGGATAGATTTTCTAATTGTTAAATTGAGCCCATTCATAGCCATCTGGACGTTTCATTCTCAATAATGAGATAATCTACATTTTTTGGCAGCCGTGCCAGCAATAGATGTTGATGAGCATATTCAAACGTCACAACACAAAGGACCGTGGATGATTGTCCGTTTAGGCAAAAGAGGTAAGTTTATCTGCTTATTGAGCATGGTGGCGAATTGATGGATATATTGTATGCAAGTGTTGAAATCTTGCCAAAATTTAATTGATTTGAATTTGTTTTTTTTTTTTCTCGAGGAAACATTGGTGCCAAAATATTCCCCGTCCTAATAGGAACAATGAAACGCACACTAGTCCATGCCATTTCCTATATCATCTTGTGTGTTTGTGCAGCGGAAGTGTTAAATATACGAAAACAACAAAAGCAATATCTCCAGCGTGTCTATGATCGATGGGGTGTCACAAGTAGAGCATGCAACATTTCTGCTAAGCGTGATGTGTGTGCACATTGCCATTTTTGACATTGCTTCACTCTTTTCTCTGCAATCCACATTCATCCATCCATGCTTTCAGTGGAACAATTATATGATAATGCGGCAGCCCAATGACAAATGCTCATTAGCTCCCAGTGTGTAAGCATGCACATTTCAAGAAGTAATTGGACACCAACAAAATCACGAACAAATAACGTAGTAAGAAACAACTCTTTCCGTTTCCTTCCTCCATGACACATTTTTTACAGCAAGAAGATATTGAAATCTTCTCTTATGCAAAAAAAACGTGAATATAGTCATACACTTTATTCCACATTTTTCGTTGCTCATCTCACTCTGCAGCACTAACTGCACGTACATTTACATGGAAATGGCTTTCTATATACAAAGGGCATACACGTAACCCGAAAAAAAAAATCCTTGATTACTGAGTATTTGTTCTTACCTCCAAGCTGCAGTTCCCCAGTGGCCTCGATCGTTTCCCAGTCATTGCTGACGAAGCATTGATATAGTCCTTTATCATCTTTAGTCACTGAATTGAACCTGATGATATCCCGAGGAGATGAGTGATCATGACGAAATGGTTTGCCATTTTTAAGCCAAGCGATAGATGAGATCGGATATCCAGTGGTGATGCAATTGAGCGTTGCTGGACGCCCAATATCAACGACTTGAGAATGTGGTCGAATGAATGCGGTTAAAGGAGCTGAAAATACAATTAAAAAACAATGACGATTGAGTTTTTGGCATGCAGGAAACACCACAATCTGAGGTTAATTAAACCAGAGACGCGAATACGAGTTACCTTCACGAACATCTCAACATTTTGTACGGTTTTAATTGCACATTCAGACTGTCAAACTTAGAAAAGTATTCTGTTGGCTTCTTGGAATAAGTACAGCACGAGATGTAAAAGGGTTGTTTTCAGTTAAGTGTGCAGTAGATCCTCTCTCACCATACATGTATGTCACAACTTTACTATCCCATCCGTCCCTATAGTGTGGGAATCTTAATGGACATCTCCTCTACGAACAATAGCGCCTTATAACTGCTGAGCCCCATGAATGTCATCTTAAGCCACACTTTATCTGTTGCATATTTTCACGATGATAAATAATGAATAACGTCAACATTTTACGCAAGTTTACTTAGTCGAGGGATTTAACTCAATTTACGCCTGCCAAGCACGCAAATGCACTGCCAAGAAAGTGCCCAACTACTTTAAAGATATACATAAATGCAACTCGAAAATTGAAGAAACGAGTTACAGACAACTAGTTTTATTTACTTTAAAGATGTTGTTTTCGTTTGGCAGGCTTTGCCATTAAGCAATCAGAACTCGAGCATTGCTTTTACGACACGTATACCTATACAGGGTAGAACATTTATGACAAGACCACTGCGTACGAGCTAGCGACTGGCGAATTAATTAATTGTTGGAGAGTGTAGGGCTAAGGCCCCCAGTTATCAATGGACGAGCATTGCTGTAATTCAGAGTGATGGAAAGGAAAAGGTGCAAAAGGCACTGTAAAGCTCCCAGCTAAATTATAAATGGTAATTTGACTTCATCAAGTCTCTCACGATACCATTGCAACTTGGATTAAAGTTTAATAAATATTTTTATATGAGAGTCTATGGTGTGTAAGACAGCTTTCGGAGCAATGTCGTTTCATTACCAATCCTCCAGTGAGCTTTCGGCTTGCAAGAAAATGAGACTGTTTTGGAAGCACGTTCAAAGAAGATTGCATTTGGTTTAATTATTCTCCATATCCCCCCAATGTGCTGTTTAAAAACTTGAGAGAAAATGTGTCACTCATTGCATGTGCATTCTTAAGACTCCTTTCCTGGGCACTCCCATGATTGGGCGCCTCCGTAATTTACACATTCTCAATAGTCTAGACAATTTTTTAAACGGATTTGCAGTATATAAGAAATGCATGTACGTGTATGTTTGCATACTCATCTATACATTCTTCCGTTTGTGCGTTATCAGTAAACATTGCCATGTGAGATCTAATTTATTCATGTTCTCAAATATATACTTCAAAAGTAAAGTTATTAAAACGATTCTTAATCTAATACAAACATTTCACAAAAATTCGAATTTATATCTACGGATGGTACTGGGTATTGTTATATAAATTTTTGCATATTTGAATGCGATGATACCAATGCAATTTATGTTTTTCAAAATTCCTGAATATCTAAAAAATACGATTGTCATGTACATTTTTGAAAAAAATGAAGTATTTTTAATATGAGGGAACCAAAATGCATTTATTTCGCATATTTTAATAATCTTCATGGTTCAAATTATAGAGGTTAGATGGTTAGGAAGAGAGCAACTATCAATGCGAGAAGGAATACACTCACGGAACATAAAACTGCATACAATTCTCCATGCTTGGCTACCAAAATCCGCATATTCGTAATAGAAAATTTGGGGTAAGAAATCAATAGCATTACCTACCTTTACAAAGTAGCGTTCATAATGGAGCTATTGTTCACAAAAGCCTCATTATGCGTTAAACAAATCAACTTCTTCCTCTCTCCGATTTACATTGCATGAAATTATTGCTATTTGAAGCGTTGTTTTTATTTCTAAAAGGCACGTTTAACTAAGAACTTTCCTAGCTCATGAATAAAGGTTTTGTTTTTCCAAATTTACTTACGAGCGCATGATGAAAAATATCTCAATGCATATAAGTTAGAGGAAATCAAACGTCAAAATTAATTATTTTTATTTGATATTTGAACTTCGTTAGCTTCCCATATATATTTCCATTACATTTAGATTCAAAATCAACTGCAGGCTTATAATAGTTCTCTCCAATACTTTTAAGCCTAAATATTTTTTGCTGCAGTATATTTCATCAGAGATTATGTAGAATTCAGAGAAGGTAGAATCACTAGGAGGGAATCCTTTCATATTTTAAATTTGTTAATATCATTGAGGAAAATCCCCTGACAAAGCAAAAGTGCATATGTATTCGAATGTCAACAATATGGTTATGATTGCACTCGAAAACGTAATTAAATTTCCGAGGAAATGAGGACTTATAATAGCATTATAAATAAAGTTGACATTTTCTTTTAAAAATCGGTAACCTAAGAATAATGTCTAAAAGAAAGAATCTGGCCCACTAAGCTCTGATATTGAAATACCAAAAGCAATTCGCCAATCTTAAAGCAACAATGTAGCTGGCTCACAAAGAGATATGCATATAGAACAATGTGATTTAAAGGATGCTGTGATCTCATTATTAAAAATAAACACACATCCTCGCTCAAATAGACGCACTATACATGCAAGGAAATGCAATCTTCTCCACATGTGCCCAAATAGACGTCAGCGTGTTAATTAAAAATTCAATTTTATCTATATATGCTTAACGAGTTTATGAAACAAAAGTGTTGCATATACGTCTGTGCCATAAGCTCAGACCGTAAAAGCAAGGGGAAATTCATGTGGGGTTTGCATGCAAATTAAATATTCATAAAAGCTTTGCGTGTTTCTACATAATTGTTTCATAATCTATGTTGCGTGCTAAAGCTGTCCATATACTTCATCATAGGAATTAGGTTTTAACCACTATTTATTGATACAATTACCATTGCGTGTCCGCAGAGGCTGTCATGTCAACTTTTATAAAGTGTACATTTTATGTTTCCAGAGATCAGCAAAAACTTGGATAAACAGATTGTGATGCAAGAGGCAAATAACCTGCTTACATCTTTTGACCGGCAAATGCCTATATATTTTAAAAATATTATGTATCTTATGTTATTCTTCTCTTAACGCTTTTTTTCTTCTAAAATTGTAGCCGAGCATTGGTGGAATATAACTTTATATATTTTTTAAATTTAATCATTTACTAGTATAACAGGAAGCTATTTATAATAATTCCCATACGAAGAGATGGAGCTATGCCAAGGTATTTTAAAAAAAACTAAATTACAGCAATGTTGAAATATGTAAAATTATTATAAAAGCTTTGAAATAATGCCAAAAGCGCTACTAGATTGTTAGATACAAATGATAACACTATATTTTTGGACTCCAAGTGTATAATAAATCAAAATAAAATGAGTTCCAAAACGTTAAACAGCAACAATTTTCATCAGAGAAATTTGGCAAGTTTGCCATATGGGCGTGGCATATGCAAAAGCGTGCAGAATATTCAGTTTATAGAGCATTTTGATTTTATAAATAATAACTAGGTTGAGTCTTATGAAGGTCTCTTGTATTCATTTAGCTAAATTTCTATGCGATTATCAGCAGGGGATCCAAATTGCCCGAGCCATTAACTAACTTATCGAACCTTTAATCTAAAATTGATTATAAATCAGTCTTATGAAGCTGCTTAGTGGTATAGTAAACCTCATGAAAAAAATCCTCGCAGTCAAATCTGAAAAATAAGCAGGGTGAAGACTCCTGGAGCCACAAATGCGTTTAGCATTATTTAATAGCTCATGCGCTGGGAATGTAAAAATCAATATTTGTTTTATGTAAATACTCCTTGAAATAAAATGTATATCCAGCTGCATTCAAAATAAATTGATGCTAGAAAAATCCTTTTTGAAACGGGTCATGCATGAAAACTAGTTTGACAAATCTCTCTACTATTCTTGAACACATTTGTTATTTCTCATCGTATCTGAATTGAAAAAATGTCTTACCTGTTACTGTTAACACTGTCTCCACTTTCTCAGATCCCACACTATTGTTTACAGCACACTCGTATGTTCCACTGTCTGATTTTTGAACATTTTCCATAATTAAATTTCCACCAATCTGCATGTATTTTCTCAAAGGGTCCGATGACACGTCTTTTGCATGGTTAGTCCGAGACAACCACCTGATCATAAACGATAATTAGTATATTAGCATTTAACATCTTGTCAAATATAAAGTAGGTTATATGCTATTTGACTTATTCCCTGTAGTTGGTTCAATTTGAAACTGTCATTAGGCATAGGCCTGACATATGCTACACGGTTTTATTGTATTCCAAATATTGCAAACACTATAAAACGACACTTAGTTTCTTCTAACTGCATTTGATCCTCTTTGAAGACCATAACGTCTCTAATGCCTCTTTCGTGTTTGGTCACTTAAGTCCTAACAAAATTGTCCACGAAATTGGGCAAACAAAATAATTATTGTTAGTTTAGCCTAACAAAACTACTAAACATTACTTTATTGCCATTTATTAGGCCCCATTTTCTTTAACAGGATTTTCCTGTTACTCAAATGATGCTATAATTTCGTGTTACACAAACATTGCTTCGAGCAAATGTGTTTTCCAGCAGTCTTAACAGCTTGGATAAGAAACAAAATGTCATTAACACTTTCCAAAGAAATGCATCTTTTAAAAAAGTCGATGGACCTTTTGTCGTGGAGAAAACCAACATTCGCATTTATTCCCACGGAAATTTTAGTATTCACGGTGCGATGGTGAGAATAATTCTCCAGATTTTGACGTTTTTAACTCGTCTTACCAAGCTCATTTGAATAGGATTTCGATTTTTTTTATCCTACCTGTACTGGGGAACTGGATGTCCTTGAGCTGCACATGGAAGAATTACAGTATCTCCTTCTCTGCCAAAAATTGATGGTTTGCTATCAGTTATTCTTGGAGGGACGCTCCCTTTTGCATCTGAAACATAATAAAAACTTTCTTAAGCAATTTATTCGTGTTTCTTCTTACAAATTCGCAGAGCTTTTCGTCGCTATCAAATTAAAAGAAGCATCTGCAGGGTGCATTTATTTTCATGAAGGCTTTTCCGCGGGTCGTCATAAATGAAGAAAGATTGCACTAACACCAACAGCTTCCCCCGTAAGCCTGTTGGATTTAAAGCTTGGATTATGGTGCAGAGAACATGTTGCATCGAAGACAACGAGGGAATTAAAAGATCAATCAATAGGCTGGCTGATAGGCTTACAAGCTTTAATTACAATTTCCTAGGAAAGCACAATGGATGAAATTGGAAATCCTGCGTGGCATGCTTGTAGTGAAGTGAGATTTGGGTGTCGTGAGTCATATAGAAAGCTAGTGTACTTTCAGGCATCCAATTCCATCACACTCGAGGTGACATAACATCTTTAGCCTTTTTTAATTAAACTTTGTTTCCACCTTATTTTAGGTTTTTGTTTTTGCAAAGAATAACAGTTATATTTACCTGTTACGATTAGACGGCCAGCAGTACTACTCAATCTTGATTCTTTCGTTAATCGATGTGTAGTTTGACATCGATAAGTTGACTGACTGTCCCCTGAATGAATATCAAGAATGTGCAGTTCCCCAGTAGACAGAATTGTGTATTTATCACCTGAAATGAAAAATAAGTACTCTTAAGTACTTGTGTAAAAAGTTAATTTTATTAAGCTTAATATCGACGAAAGCTTTTACTATCTTGGATTATATTACATGGATATAAAATAAAACATCTTATGCATGACAAAACAAACACGGCTTCTTCTTTTAGGTATGATTAGTTTTTTGTGTAAACATCTGCATTAATCCTATTCCTTGCAATTCTAGATCTGCTTCAATTTTCGTGCTAAATACGCATAAGTATTGAATGACAAATCAATATTACTAAGGATACCAATGAATACTTTCAATAATAATTTCATGTTTGTGTACAGTAGGTTATAATCAATCCAAGCAAGCATTAGTAATTTATACGTTTGTTTGATTAAACATATACTGTATTTTCATTCTTTAAATACACAACGCTTTTATACCATATTTTATTCAATAAATTGCAGTTTTAAGCTAGTGTTTTGTATATTGCCCATCTTGGGTAATTCTGCGAACAATAAAGACGTTTATGGTAACATTTTAAAAATGTTGGTCCTAGCAGTATGAAGCTTAATGCTCAGTGCACATTAGAGCCAAGTGGATGTCAAACCAGTGCTGAAACGGGCAGGATCTTGATACAAATTCTGTAGATAAACAACATATTTAATCGGATTTAAGGATTACATTGTTAGGTAGCTGCTAATGCTATTTACGATAGGCATCATAGATATAAAGCAGGTATAAAGCCAAGATATGACTGAGAAACTTTGAAATCCTAGTCAAAGTCAGTGCAGGGGTGGTTTTATGCATAAAAGGACCTTGTATTAACTGGGTAACTTGAGCGAAAAATCTTCAGAAAACGTTGCTAAGTAGATCTATCCATGTTGACAACATTTCATTAACTTAACGAGCTAATTACACGCATATTATATACGGAGAGGAAAATAAACTGCCAAAAGGGGAAAAGTTTTGATTTAAAAAGGGATCCAAATGAGCAATTAAAATATAATGACTCGTTGCATATTTAATGCGGTATGGATTAATGACATAACACAATAATGGTTTACCCGGCTGCACTCGATATTTACCGCCGATTAATTTCCTTGTTCAAGACTATTTAAAACTATTAATCATATAGTCAGGACATTAATTCAATACATCTACGCATGATAATTATTTCCTACTCAAAAACTCCCAAGTTTTGGGTAACTGATGCGTGCTTAATAACTACTAGTGCAATTCTGTGCAATCATTGCAATTACAATTGCAAAACAAGATTTTATTTATTGTGGATCGATTCTGCACAATTTTCAAATAAATAACATCCTTTACTAAATGCAATTTTTAAACAAAATACATGCACAAAAATATTTATGACTCGATCCAACCTTAAACTTTGAGCTAGCTTATATCAACAGTCCTTTTATCATATAAATGCATATACATGTATACATTTGTAGTATTTATGACTAAAACTTTCACCCTTTATCACATAGGCGTCCAAAGCTAATATTTCAGTATACAACCTCAATGTGAATTTTTCACATCAATTTCCCTGGCTATAGGAAATTCAATAGTAAACTGAATTTCTAAAGTCATTTAAGCCAAAGTATGTTGGAATACATGTATATGGCGGTCATTAGTGGATACAACAGATTCAGTCCTCGTAAAATTATGTGGTATGCAATATTACCCATTAAAATGTGCATACCAAACACTGCAAATGGTTTCGTGCGGAACATTAATACCAAGTTTTAATTTAATGAGATTGCGCACCATGTTAAAAGCCACGACTCTGTCATACAAACGTCATAAAGCCAAATGATAATCATCAGTTATATAGGTCTACATCTAATACCATTGCTTTTTAAAATATAGTGCAGACACCTGACAAAACGGTGAACAAATTCCCATCCGTTTGTCAGTAAAGCGCATTAGCAGGCGATTTATTAGTGCTGCCAGATAAAAGTAAAGAGAATAAAACTGGCCCATATCGTACTGTGCTAAAGACAAAAAGCAAGTAATTTGTTCAAGGCTAACGGATGGAGATATTAAATGGGTATTAAAGAAAGGCTGAGAGGAATTTAATTATGAGGGATGTGGCGAAAGGCATTAAAAACACTCATCACTTTTCATCTTGATGGTCTAGATCTTTGAAGGCTGAATTTGGCAGAAAATTAATATAATAAAATGCATCAAAGTACACTGACAATTCCTTGTATCCATTAAATGTTGAAAGATAGTGTATTGGGAATAATGTTGTACTTATTAATGAAGACACATGCGGAGAAATGGTTCAAGGAAAGAGTTTCTATCCTTGATAATTTATTTATCACTCATAAATTGTTTAAAGTGGTCACAACGCTGTTACCTTGGAGAGCATCTAACACCAGACAGCAGTCACAATTCAATTCAATATTAATAATCTCATTTATGAAAGTATTTTTTAGAAAAAAAACACGCATATTAAATGAAATACATCATTTAGGTGAAGAGGACATACATGCATTATCAAGATTTTTTGAAGTGAGGCATGCATTACTAATTTCAATTCGTTCCTTTTAAGATATATATTTCCATACATTTCTAAAAATATTGTTAACAATATGAGTTAGATATCCGAAATTTATATTAAACCTCATGGAGGAGCACAAACAATAAAATGTCTGCATAAGCTGCTCTTCATCAGGTTTTTAACGAGAAAATATGCTATCAATACAGTTGAACAAATTCTTCTGTTATGGGGGTGGGTGGATAAGTTAATTACATTAAATGCCTCTGTATAAATCTTATATAACTCAGCCAACATCATGCTGCTACTTTCGAAAACTTGTTACTGTTCCCATGTCGATATACACATACGCTTTTGCGTTTTATTAAATCAAGCATAATCCAATTGCCATACTGTAATTTAATTGTCCATAAGCAAAACTAATTCTGTAATTGCGTTTCTGCAGAAATAAACTCATTTAAGGGCATTAAGAAAAAGAGAAATAAAATGAAAAAGAACTCACCAGTTTTGACTGTTTCTGAACTAGGCCTACGGTAGTTATCCTCCTTGATCCAAGAAGTTACACTAACATATTCAGAAATAAACGTTGGAACGTGGCACTTGAGCACGGCAGTGTTGCCACTTATTACAAATTCATCATAAACTTGTATTTCATAATGTTGCATCACAACTGAAAGAAGAGAAAAAAAACAAAAACGCATTAATCTTCGAGTTGAAACTGCACTTGCGCAAAGGCATATCACATTCCAGTATATGTTATCTCCAACATGGTCTATGAAGCAGTCAAACACCTAAAGATAACCGTATTTGCCCTCGAAACGACCGCCATAGTGCAATGTAAATCTAATATGTTGAAAACGTGGTTGGCTTTGATTCTTGGGTCTGAGAGGAAAGTTAATCAACTGGAAAATATGTTGGGAACTACTAGAGTGGATTACTAAATCGGGAAAACAAGAGAAGATTGCCACCAACACGTATAGGTAGCAGGTGGTGCTCAACTCATTTTTTTTTTAAACTGAGATAAATGCAGAGCAATATAGTCCAAAAGGGGAACCATTAACAGCTGAAGCTATCCACACTATACTTCTGGAAAAGTGTAGGAAACTTGGAAATTGATTATTTTTTTCCAGGTCATCTATTGAAGTGGATCGCCTCGGGGAAAGTGAATGGCACATAAAATACACCGGTAACCAAATTATCGAACGTTTATGCACTTGCATTATATACTAAACGTATGTATACAACTTCTTGTTTATCATAGCTATAAAAATACTTAGTACGATTGCACACACACAAAAATGTATCCCAATAGGACCACCAGTTTTGCTATTTTTTATTCTAAACATCTATTTATTTAAAGTTTAACTTTAAAAAGAGTATCAATTGCTACATAATGTGCCTTTATGGCTTATAACGGAAACTAAAATTTGCACAAAAACACTAGGCCTATTGCAAACCGATGAATTCATTGGATACAACTTCAATTCTAAGTATTTCGTACCATTATGAATTAAGTCAATTTTGAGAGGTCTGACAAAGTTCAAATGGGTGAGGCAAATAATAGATAATAGATGAATGCAAATGCGCTAATAGATATGCACCCTAATGATGATTAATTAATGGATACATTTTAATGATTGCGCTGTCAAAAAGAGCACTTACAGTAGCGTGAAACACATTACTAAGCAAAATGTCGGCGCTACTTAATTCTAATGTAAAAATTTATTGCTAAAGTCACTAGGACAATTAGAGAGAAAAAAATAACAGACAAAAGTTGTTGCCCTACATGAAACAAGGGCAATTTTCTCTCATTTATAAAAGTTTTAGTGATGAAATTTTGCCTCAATGACGATGTAAATTATTAACATATATACAGTATGATATAATAATCAAAACTCATTACGAACAATTAGTATCGCAGAGCGCACGTTTATACATCACTAATTGGTGGATAATTATATAACATCCTCCAAAAATGCCACTTTTAGGACGACTTAATGACTACAGCCTCTATTAACACAATTTACTAAATATTCCAGCAAAATGTCAGGTCCATATAAAGTAAACATTTTTAAACGTTCATAGATATAGGCGAATCTAAAAAGCAGTTAGTTATGCATATACATGTATACGGTATAAAACATTCCCATGTCTCTCAGAACCGAAAAACACAAAACAAAAGAAAAACAAATTTAAATAAAATATTCAATTTTATTTAGATTCGGCTTTAGGATTCGCTCTTTCGTGTGAATAAAATTCAAAAAAGAACGATGCCCTCGAATTCACACTGTTTTCCCTTTGAAAACAATAGCTCGTTCCATCATATATATTTAAGTCAGAAATACTCAATTATACAAAAGTGTAATTTTGTTGCTCTCATATGCATGTACGTGTAGTCGGTATAGGTAGCATGCCGCGACTTAAGTCCGTTTCTTCCGCATGAAAATAAAACAACAGAATGCTAAGACAAAAACCCAGTGCACCCCAACGCACTTACGTTTTCTAATGTAAGAGTATGGAAATAAAACCTTTCAGCTTCATTTAAAATAATGCATAGGCGCATTTATGATGTGTCTATTGCACTGTGAAGGATAATGTCTGAGGAAGACAACGGTGCCAAGCGCATTACTGCAAGCGCTTATTTGCAAAAAAAAAAAAAAAAAATGAATTATATGGGTTTTCTATGGATTTTCATGAGGCCACACAGTAGACGAAAGACTGTGTATTGGCTCCCATTATTTTTGCTGGGGGAGCATTTTTTATTACTATATGCAAAAGCCCCCAACTAAACATTTCATTTCATAATGGATAGATGCTGCAAACAAGAGTATTTGGAGATGTGTTCACTCCAAGTTAGAAATTGCATCGTCATATTACCATAAACTAGAGGACAGAGAAACAGTGGTGAAAGTAAAATACTAACGAGCATTTTTATTGAGAAAACCGGGGCATTTCAAAAGCAAGAGAATTGTTCTTACAAATGTCTTCAATGTAAATACATGCTCCTAATCGATAACTGGAAATCCAGCATCATAATCATAAAATTGGAAAATTAATCTGAATTGCGTTTAATAGGATCAACTTGGAATTCAGTTGGTTACATAAATTGGGATTTCTGCTCTGTAAATATGCACAATAAGCATAATCAGGGAACAAACATTGATTTGAACACCGAAAAGGGCAAGCAAATTTCAAGTCAAATGAATAAAATCAATATTTGAAAAGTCGTCCAACCATATAATCGGCTCATGCCAGATCAAACGATCTCTATTATCGGTCAACTTGAAGGTGTACAAAACATCTGTGGCAATCATCATGTACCGCCATGCCTTGTTGCATTACCATCAATAGATTGCCATTATTAAAGCCCATAATATCATTGCGCTGAACTGAACTAAATTCCTGAAAACCACAGCATTGAAACTATTCAACTGACATTACATCGATCCACGAGCATTGGAAAACTATTCAATGGATGAAGGCCAATTGAAGTTAATAGACACCTGGAGTTTTGGCAAAGAGTTTTTACAGAATATAGCCTAACTCCTCAGAGCTGTTAGGTCATCTGATTAATCTGTTAACCTGTTTTAATTTTAATATATCGGAAGTTAGAAGTGTTTAAATTGTAAAATTGCTTTAAAGCTCATGTAATAATATCATTAAAGTGAAAACGTCTAATCAGCACCATTAGCTGAACCTATAGTTAGGCAAACATTATATACTCGCATGTTTGCAGTGATTGCCGCCCTTTTGGGGCTTGTTAATGCATTATGTATACAGTACATCAGTTTATTCACCATTTTTCAATAAATGGTACACAAAATGACGCTAAGGTTTAAGTCCTCCTAGCAAAATTTCAAATATATTAACGTTCAATTTACTGATGTACTGACGTTGGAGTATTTTCCTGAAATTAGGTTTCGAATTCCCCCTCTAATAAATGGCATTAGCTAAAAGTAGAGTACAGAGTTGACTTTACATGAAGGAGTTTCAGAACACATATAAAGTTTATCCTCAGCAATGCTTATCCCATGTAATATACCCGAATTTAAGAAATAACTTTTCACACTGTCATTACACCGTGCAATATGACCCCTAAGGGCAACCTGACTTCCAGACGCTTATTCCCTTTCAGAATTTAAATTAATAACTATGCTACTAATGAACAACATGGAAAAGAGGATTAATTGAGTGCATTACTTGGCACATGCGTCGAGCAATGCTTTGATTAGCAAAGCTTAACAATGCAATTTACTGAATGACTGATTTTCAAATTGATTAACGAATGGCCATCACAAGCAGTCCTATTAAATTGCTCGTAGTCGGGCGTTTCAAAGTGAAATTCTCAAATAGAAGTGTTAATATGATGATACTCACTAACTTGGCGCAGCCTAAATTTAATGCGGCCACACCATATTGATAAAATACCTTCGTTTACGTTTAAGGCTATTATTAAATTATCACGGTTAAATGAAAGCGGGTAATTTAATGCTACCCTGTATTTCGTGTAATTGATTTAGTACAGAAAATTCCATTAGGGAAGAAATTTGCTATAATTAGCACTTAAACATGACACGAGGCGAATTTGTTCAGGGTAAAGTGGAGACTTAATGGGTCTTGTTTTACAAGGCTCTGGAATTAATCCCTCATTATAAAACTATAAAATTGTGCAACTGGAACTTAAATTGGTCACTGGACATTTTTGCTAGGCTCTTGTGGAAATGACAGGGAGGGGTCTCATTCGATTAGAATGTTATTAATGACAATAAGGGCGTTCTACGAGGTAGAGATTATCCCAACTAATGTGAATATACAATATTGAAAGACTAATAGGTGCTGCCTCGAACTGTAGGCCTATCACCTTGTTGTTTTCTAACTACATTGTATTGTCTCTCTTAAAACATGAAATACATGTATAGTTCGCAAGCTTTATTTTTACACCAATATTAAAAAATTCAAAAGTATGAGCTCACCAGCACGAATCCTTAAACTTCTGCTAATAATCGTCCCAGCTGGACTGGTGGCTACACATTTGTAAACAGCCGCGTGGATGTCCTGCCTATATTCCTCGGCTCGAAAAGGCTCAAAAAGTAGCGTCCCATTGGGCAAGACGTGCCTTAGCCTGGGCACATCAGTCACTTTTGATCCGTCACTAAGAGTCCAAAATACCGTGGGATGGGTATTTCTATTTACAAGGCAATCCACTTGGGCTCCGGTGGTGTTGGAGAAATCAACGTGTTGAGGGGGTTGACGAGAAAAGGCAAGACTCGGCGTATCAATACCTCTTACTCCTAAAAATACATAAATGAGAATAGATGCATTAATTTCAATGTAAATTATTCAAAATAAATTCATTTTTTAGATGAAACAATAACGGGGGAATTTTTTAATTGATGTCAATGATGGCTTTATGAAAAAAAATAATGTAAGGGTGTAGATTTCTTTGAGCTGTAATGAAACATTATTGTGCACTTGATTTCCACGTACATTTAAACGGACCTTAATATAAAAACGTTCCTTCTATGGTCAATTGCTTTTAATAACTCATATATAACAAAAATCAATTTTATCAAATACGGTACCAACAGTGCAGCTATTCAATGCCAATATATATTATTTAGTTTTAAAACTGAACATTAAACGGTGGGACTGCAATTATCTTAAGACAGTATATAATGAGCAAATCATGCATGAAAAGATTACATTTATTTTTTGAAAAAACCTTAGTAAATCTTTTTTTTTGGAAAAAATTAAATTGCATTTTAAGTCTACTTAAAATGACGTACAGCTAACAAATACGAACATCTAGTTTGATAACAGCATCAATACATATTCCAAAATCCATATTCCCACCAGAAACACGCTATCTTTAAGATGATGTACGATTTTTTTTAAAAGTGTATTCTTATATGCCCTGATTCGCTAGTTTTCTTGAAGGATTTGAGGAACGTGGTGAAGGGAAGGAATTAATCTCCACATAGAAATCGCGATAATCTTTCATGGAGTCTGCAACACACTGCGGCAAAATGGGTTTGGTCTGAGCCTTTTCCCGCTTCTATTGGTGAAAATCAGTATTTTCAGTGTTTATGTGAAATAATAGCGGCTTAGCTGAATTTTTGTCGACAACAAATGCGGCATTTATCCCATGTAATGGCGAACAAAGAAAGAAATTCACTCCAATAAAGATGGCATTATCTCAGCGGGGATTTAACAATACGCCAAGAATAAAACAAGACCGTCAAGAGAAAATCCTCGCTGCTGGATTTACAAATTGAACGCTTGATTTGATCGTTGGCTGGACAATTGCAATGGTCGATTTGATAACCACATTTAGGCCAATTTGGCAATAAACTAAGCCAGAATTGGAAACGAAAAGTTACAGGCAGGAATGCCACGTTAAATGAGATTTCTCTAGGACCAAAACTACACAAACACACTTTAAAGTTGACCTCCATATAATAAAAAACGCCTTGAAATTATCAAAACTAAAAATCTCAAATGATATTACAAATTGTACTTCATTTTGATCTATGTATACATGTATTAGAAAATTCTCAATAAACTATAAAGAAAATAAAGAATAACGTTAAATGTTTCCTAGAATTAATGCTGTATACATTGAGCAAATAAAACTGCCTCTTTAGTATATATATATTTGTGAATTTATAAAAGCATTTCCTTTATTTATTTATAGCGCAAAGACTAATTGTACATGTACTAAGAGTAAAGTGATTTAAATACGAAATGTACTGCAGTCATCCAAGGCAACTTCGTTGACTTCTCTAATTCTCCCTTAAGTGCGAATATAAACAGAGATTAATTAGTCATTACTTGTTATATAAATCATTCAAAATTAAAGAGCAATATTTGTGTAATGTTTAGAAAATAATTTTAATTAAAAATGGTTTAATCTACTCAAGCTGCCTTGAGTATTTCTAAAATTCGGAAAATGCACGAATGCACGAGTCAACCTATTAAAAATATTTCAATAAAGATGAGTTTACCATCTCCAAAAAAAAAATAGATGAAACGATGCCTTTATCGATTTTTTAAAATTTGAACATGCTTTACAATTTATGAATCAATGCATAGTTGATACGTGTCATTTGTTAGGTTTTAAGTTCAAATTTGGTGAAATGTAGATGTACTGCTAAATCTTGTTTTGTGGAAACTTTGTATTAACTTGTTTTTATGCATCCATTACGTATTTATAAATATCTGAAGGAAGCAATGTTATTTATGAAACGTATATTGGAACCCACAGCATCCGTTGTCAAAAGGTAATGTAACAATGTAAGAAATGAAAAGATAAATGGGAAACATGTCGGTCATAGACGTGGGATGAAAGTAAAAAAAAGGAGAAACAAATATTAAACATCTTGAAAGTATCATATTTAGATTACTTCGGTGTCTATTTACATCTACCATAATTTTCAGATAGAAAACGCCAACAAAGCACTTATCTAGACCTATCTGTTCTCTTTATCTGGCATTTCTCTTCAAGAAATCGGCATTCTCCATTCCTTTTTTACATTTTTTTCGCTTTTGAAACCATCGACCATTTCTTTCCATTATCAACAGACCAGTCCATTATTGAAATCCATACCATAGAGAATAATCTCAGGCGAGCATTATATACATTGTACGCACTATTGAGCTAATCGAAAAGGCTGGAAGGAAAAAAAGATGAAAATCCTGCTTGGGACTATGCATGACTGTTTTCTCTACATGTATTGGCATTTGATAAGCGGCTATAATACCAGTACTTTCATGAAAAAAAAACCAAAGAAAAAATTCGGTTTTTTTAAAGGTAATGCGTAAGAAAGTCCCTTTCAAAGCAAAGAATGAGAGAACATATAGTATCTGTGATGTTCTATGTTTAGAGGAAAGATAAAGTGAAAATTTATTGTTTGGATAAGAAATATTAAAAAATGGAATAAAAAGAGGACAATGAAAAAAAGCAGTGTAATAATTTTACATCCAAAATAAAATAAGCTTATACAAAAGAACTAAACTTCAAATTACATGTACTTCCTTCCTTAACCTTAACAGAAATCTATTAATTTTATTGGTAAATTTGTAGTTTACACTTTCTATGTCCAAAATCAAATATAGAATTTATATGCATATTGAAAATATCATTTATGCAATTATAATACAGCTGAACTTGTAATTTTAAATACATACGTCGTTCAATGTAGATATTGTATACATGTAAGTTTTGAAACCTGCGGCAAAAATTTAAGCCATATACACTGCAAATCAAAATATCTTATAAATAATAAGATGAATTTAATTTTGCCAACTTTTTTATCTTGAAGTAAGGTGCATAAGTTAGACATAAAACAAAGGAATTGAAAAAATTCAACTTGATTTAAATTAAATTTGTGAAGAAGCATCATTTCGTTTTATTTCTAGGACAGTTTTTAAGACGTTTTCATTTGCAGAGTAAGGATTCCTTAAATCTCTGAAATGCACATTGCGTGGCAAATTTCGACAAAAGGCTTGGCAAGAAGTCACTATCCTCAAAAATCTTTTAATAAAGTGAATTACCCTAGCAGTAAATGGATGCTAATGTAATTTGTAATTGAAATTCCGAGTGAATGTAAGTGAAATTGTCATCGATTTATTTAACCAATTTCTATTTTCACATTGTGCAAGCTGCTCTTTGAATTTACCGCATTTTACGAGTGCAAATCGAAATTCGCTTTAGATAAGCTAAGAGGAATGGATGATTGCTACAAACTCAATATTCGTTTTCATTATAAGAGAAAAGTTTAGCATGGATAAAAAGTTTTAACATGGCTGGCAGTATACCGAGAATTCAATGTATATGCACTTTCCTCCATGAGGGATTAAGTGCATCATGCATTAGTGAAGGAGTCTTCGTATCTTCTTCATATAGTTTTCTAGAAAGTAGCCTTGTTTTAGGTTGTTAACCTATTGATCTACTTCACGTAAGATAACATGTATACCATAATTTATTTACATTGATCTTCCAGTCAAGCGGTCATTATTTATCAATGACAGCGAATGGCAAAGCCGACGTTTTACCTAAGGCAGATTTTAGTTTCGTATATTATATCCATAGTTTGTTAGAAACGAGTTGGACTTATCTTCTTGTTTTTACTTCAGTTGTTTGAGTGGATGAATCATTGAAATAAAAATCCCTTAGAGGCAGTATCATGCCATAGTGGATCTCTGAATGTTATCATTTCAAATAAGGCCAACATAGTTGCATCTAATGAATATTTGAAACATTGACTAATAAATAATGTTCCTACTAATTAATATATGATCCTATCACTAATCACTATAATCGCAGTGATAGAAATTCAGGGTAATGATGCTTGTGTGAATATGATTCAATCAAAACGTTGCTTTATTGATATTACTGGGCAAACAGAACATGTTAAAAGATAAGTTATAGGATTACCAAATAATCTGCCTCCTTTTTAATGAAGATTTGTAAAATATTTTTACAGCATCGACGGATTTTCCTAAGATTGTCTCCGCACATTGCAGTACATATGTCACCTATTGCATTCACATCACAAATTTTATTCAATAAAGCTGTGTCGCTTATGTGAGAGGCCTGTTTTATTTTATTATGCCCTGTCGACGTCTTTGATGCTGATCTTTATTTCTCCATGGTTACAATTACCACTAAATCTGATTCCTCATTTTAAGAATCAATCTCATTCAAAAATCCAGATAACAGGGTACAACTTTTGGAGAATCCCACTTTGTAATAATAATCTCAGCATTACAACTACAACTAATTTATTAACTGCTGCAGGGAATTAAATACCTATCGTAACATTGAAGATACTAGTACCAATCATATAGAAAATCCCTGCCAGCGATGAAAAGCGTAATTTTGAAGCATATATACAGATTGCATTTTTTTGATTGAAACAAACTCAAATAATCGCCTCGAAAGAGTTCATTTTCATTTTGGTGCCATGCTATCTCTTTCTACAGTGCATGCAGCTTGATCCATTGATTGAAATCCAGCCCATCCTACATGCATTATTAATTTACACAAATTATCCCATGTGTCACGCGACACATTCCCGCATTGAAATGAAGACGGTTATTAAAGAAAGAATGTCCAGGACAACCTGTGGGGATAAATTCCTCTCGCTGTAGAATTAGGATCTTTTCATCACTGCAGCTTAAATGCAGCAATGAGACATTTGTTGTCCATTGAATTCGTCTACGTAATACATGCAGATGATGTCCTCATTATGATCTATACAGCGCCTCGATGCAATTTACCATCCTCTGAATCCTCTCATAATGTCATGCGTGTAATTAAACATTTTGAAATGGAGTACTGGGGGTCGCTATTTCTAAGCCTCTTTCATATAAGACACAAACAGGATTGCCGGAAGGGTTGAATAAAGCGTCTTTTACGCAGTGATTCGGCGAAGATAACATAATTACATTTTGCAATTAAAATTATTTTCAAACGTTGTTTTGCTAGGAATTTATTTACGCATCCAGCAACAATTAAGTAGTCATCATTAGCGATGCTTTATTTCCTTAATTAAAAGTTGCGCCAGACACCATCGTGCATTTCCTTAAAAAAACATGAAGCGTTTTTAATTCATGTGACTAATAACAGTTGTATGTGTCTGGAAAAACTATCCTGTATATACAGTGGAAATAAAATGCATTTTCTACAATGGCATAGTTGCCATGGGATCACGTGTAGATTATAATCCTATAATGTTCTGCATTCCCAGATATTTATTTTTCGTACAGTTATATATACTTAGAATAGAATAATATACGTGGCATTATATACGATAGCAATTTCCAAGGCAGGATATAGACTAAATAAGATCAATTCCTTTAAAAGTACACATCGCCAGGGGAGTTTTTATAGACAAACGGTTGGCTCCATGTACGGAAATAAATTAGCCAATAGGGAGAGACGGAAACATTTGTCTTATTCAAACAGGACTTAGATGGACGGTCATGTGATTTGTGATGAGTGTGGTCAGCAAGATGTATGGCAGCTGTCGACAACTAGGGCCGAATAGCCAGACCAGCATGACAATAAACGACATCAGTCCACTTTTTGGAAACAAGTTCATCGTTCATTGAACAAAGACGATGCAATTACTGGTGTACTCACAGCCGATTAAAATAATTAGAAAAAAAACGATTATGAAACGCCGTTTAACCTAATGGCAATAGCTGTTCATGTGGCTGCATCAGTGCAATTAACGTCAGTCAATGGACTTTTGCAACACCATGAACAAAGTGTACCCAGACTTGCATGGACTCACACAAAATATATTATCTCCCACATGTATACATGCACTGTTACAAATCCTTATAGTTGAGATATATGGTCTGATTTCGTTAACAGTATACACATTATTGCCTACAACGCATGTTCCTCAATATAATATTATAAATATTAAAGATGACATTAAAATAACCTTAAAATATCTTTAACAAAAAAGCCCTTTATTTATTTTGCAAGTAATTTGTAAAAAATAATAGTAATGCATCATTGTTGTTTTTATTATCTCGAATGCCTTACTTAAAAGTGGTCGATAGATTTTATTTTGAAACTTTTTTAGACATTTTCCTTGGTCAATCCATAATTCAAAGTCAATTGAAGCCACTCTGGGATAGAAAAGGGTATTTTGTGGCTATATCGTTTCATTCTTTGGCGGAAATACGTTGAATCATAGTGTTTCACATAAAAGTTTACGTAAAACCGCCAGGAAAGCCTTTTGCGACATTTTAGATTTTTTTCCCTTTTTTGAAAAAAGGCTAATAGCAACAATCCGACGGAGATGTGATAATTTAGGTCCTAGGAGTAATAGTCAAATGACCTATGAGAGTATAGCGTTCCCGCCTAGCTGGTCATTCAATTGCCAATTCTTGGGTCTATTTAAAGATTTAGGAGGTTTCTACAACCATTTGAAATTGAGTCCATTGTAAATTTCGGCCTTTGGGAGATTATTCTATCTTTAAATTTCCCTCAAGTACACTTAAATTGAGTGGTGAGAAAGTGGTTTCCATCATTAGGTTTAAAAGGTAAGCCCACAGAGAGGAAAAAACCGCTCATTTTTAGTCTGGAAAGCCCGCGCATGTACGGAATATAAAAAAAAATTCAATGAAAGTGTACTTGTTTTAAAACAAGGAAAGAAACTCGATCATTTGGGCGAAAGAGATTTCTACATAATTGAATAGGATTTGGGAATATGGACATTGGGTATCTCCTAGGGTACAAAATGTCATCCTATTCGTAATCAAATATACTGTGATGTATAGTCAAGCAACATTTGAAAGTTCACAAATCAAATTTAACATTTCGTAATATATAGCCTAGAAGTAGGTCGAGTAATTTTATGGTGGTTCCGAATACTCCCTAAAGGTTCCTAAAAATCAAATTCTAGAATGAATTTGTTTCAAATCTAGATCAACCTTCTTGAAAAAAAAATGTATTTCCTAAAATGAAATTGATAAGACTAGTACATGTACCTTATGTTATTATTTAGGTTAATGTAAAAAATATTAAAATTATACACTTATGGGTATCCAATTTCTACAAATGCATGTCTGAACATTTAATACAATTAAATATATGTAATTCTACATGTTTTACTACATCATTTACTTGTATTTCGAAATATCACTTACCTGTATTAATAAATTAATATAAATTTCATCTCAATTCCAATATTTAAAATAGACCATTCAAATTGCTATTTCATTTTCAAATAATCTCAATATTCATTAAAAATATTCCATTTAATATACCCGGAAACATACCAATAAAAAACGGAGCCAAGTCTAAGTACTACGTAGCTATCAAAAAAAAGCTTGATAACTCTTATTTCAGCTATAGGTTTTCTTCTTTATGTGCTTTCTACCTTTAGCGAGCTGCTTACATATATAGACAGACATATAAAAGTGTGAAAACTCTCCCAAATCATCAATATACAATTGAAAAGCCAGCCAAAGCAAGTGCATGCACACCCTGAAATAACATAATTTCACAAATAAAATATAGATTTTATTATGGAAGCGTGAGCGAAATATGCTATAGAGAGTTTTTATTGTGTTTCATAGAGAATTCTGTCGCTATAGTCAGGCATGACTAAAATTTCTAAGCCATTTTCAGGATGGTCTATATAAACCCAACATTCTGTTGAAGAGCTTTATTGCCAAACTAAACTACCTACAAGTTCTGGACTGAACCTTTTTATACGAAATCTAGATTGTAAACGAGCATTATACTGCGGTTTACAAATGGGATGTACAAGGCTATCAACTTGCCTATAGAAATGAACACAATCAAATCACAAACTTGCTTAGGTAAACAAACTGCAAGGATGATTCAATTGAAGCATTTTAATGAAAACCAACAAATAAAAAAAGATTTTTATATCATTGTAACACTGAGATATATATATTTAAGTAGCCTAGGTGCAGTTTGGAAATTAGTTTATCAAAGTTTTCAGACCATTCTGTATTAGTTGTTGAGTATAAAATTCGTGCTCATAAAGTTTTATAAAAACAAACCCAATTTTGTGCAACTTATCCTGCAGGATCTTCTTTTTTTGTAACGATGAAAAACGATAAAATGGATTTTTGTTTGAAGAGTAAAATTTTTATTCAATTTCACACGTAGTCCGCTTCATACTTGACTAGAAACAAATACCACACGTAGGTTTTGAAAATGGGGTTTTGTCATTTCCATCATATTTTTTATATATATTATTTATCGATTTTCGGAAAAAAATAAAGAAGGCAATTTAATATTGCGAGAAAATGGCTTTAAAATATGCCACAACTCATTCCCAATTTCCAAACGTGGTTTGCTAGATCTGTGCCAAAATCGTAAAAGAGTGAACACTCCCAGCAAGAGCCACAGCTACTTTATTTATAAATTTCCATGAGAAAGCGAAATTTAAAAGCTCGTGTTAGATATTCCACTAGGCCTATTCATCGGATTTGGCAATTGTTTAAATCCAATATGTGCCAATGGTATTTCGTGAGCATTGAACCCTCCTAGTACAAATTTCCACAGTTTTCTTAAAGACATAAAAACAGATAAAGCCTGGCATATGCAAACGAATGTCATACTTATTTGCAGTATAATCTTGGGTCATGCGGAACCGAAAGAAATGGTTTCCCATTGAATCCACATGGCTATAGCGTCAAAAGATATTAAATTAATTTTTGAAAAGTACATCTGGTTTTTGTGACAGAAAAGAAAACCCACGTTCAAGAAAAATACGGGCGAATATATGAAATCTTATAAAAAAAGCACGAATGGCATATAAAAAGAAAAGTAATGCTGACTTCTCGAAGAGCAAAAAAGTTATGTAACCTTCTGTCTAAAAAATGAAATAAACTATCGCGCTCAGAGTATATAAGTATAAAAAACCTTGGATACACTATTTAGATTTTGAGAAAATAAAATAGAAACTGTTGTGCGAAATTATCTTATTATTCACACCTGTTATTTTTTTCTTGAAGATAGGAATATTATCAGCATTTTTTTGTGAAAAACTTTGTGCTTCTTTCAGTTCAGCGAACAAAATTCACAAACATGGAATAAGCTTCGGATTTTTCTATTCACACTAAATGGAAGCGTCGATATTATCGACATATACACAATGACATCATAATTTATGTATTAAATGAAAAAAAGTTCTTTACACTCTAAACTGAAGTGTCTCCTTTTGAGACATTATACATGTCTTTTTTTTAATATTATGTCTCATTTTCATAAATGTCTTTTTTTAATGTCTTTTTCAATCTAGAAAAGACATTTAA
>JAQGCC010000321.1:0-41681 GCA_034698905.1 Xestoiulus laeticollis | reverse complement strand
CAAAAGGGAAAAACAACAGCTCGAATTTCGGCCCCATCTTAACCATTGTGGATCATAGTGGGGATCGCCCCCTTAAACAAGCATACAAGTCGTATCTTTGTTAGCCTCATATTCGTAACATCCAACTTGTTTTCGTTCTGCAGAAACGTCGCCATGTTCCGATACTTCCGATGGCTCGAAACGTCAACAAAACGGTGAATACGAAGTTGAATCCATCCTGGACTTCCGGGTGAAAGACGTAAGTGAAATTCAACTTGGTGCGTTTCGATAATGCTTGCCCCGCACTGATTTTATATGTTCGTATATTTCCTTGCTACATAGGGACAGATGTATTACTTTGTAAAATGGAAAGGATGGCCTTCGGAAACAAACACTTGGGAGCCGAGGGTTAATCTGGTGCATTGCGGGAAAAAATTACAGCGATTCCACGAGACGTTTATCGGACTGCACAATGGAAAAATGAGCAAGTACTGGATCTTGCAGCATCGTTTGAATTTTAAACGTTGTTTCACGGATTATTCTTCAAATGTTTATTTTCTTTCGGGCTCCTTTGTAGGTTAAACCAAAAATCCTCGAAAAAGCACAATCCTGATAAGAAAGTCGGTTCGTCCAAGAAGCTCGGCAATTCTAATAAAAAGCCAAAGAACGGATTAACGACAAATTACCAGTTCCTCCTGAAAAAGAAATGGGTCACGAGCAAAAGCCAGGCGCTAACGCCCGAGCAGATAACCGCGTACAAGCGTCTGAAAATGGCATTTGTGCGCAGTCAAAAGCGTCAGCAGGTCCTGGCAAAGCTCAAGGAATGGGAAAAGGAAATTAACAACCCGACGTCGAACGAGGCATACGTTTCGGTTGAAAATAACGTAGACATGGAAGGGCCGCCGCAAAACTTTACTTACATGAATGACTACAAGTCTGGTGAAGGAATAATCATTCCAGACGATCCCCTTGTGGGATGCGAATGCGTGCCAGACTGCTACCATAACAGAGAAAATTGCTGCGCTCATCAGTCTGGCGGTCAGTTTGCTTACTCGCAATTCGGCAGAGTTAGGGTTCCTAAAGGATCGCCAATCTATGAATGCAACAGGCGCTGCCAATGCAGCGCCGACTGCTGTAATCGTGTCGTACAGCACGGTAGGAAGGTAAGAAACTAGTGAATGACATGTATCAAAAATTCATCGTTAATCTCAAAAAATAATAAACCTCATGTGATCGGAAACTTGTGGTTTATGCTCGTTAAATGATCTCAAACAAGGATGCAAGAAAATTTCTTAGAAACTCACTCCATTCGTTAAATTTAATCATCTAGGTGAAGCTAGCCATATTCCGAACTTCTAACGGCCGAGGATGGGGCGTGAAGGCACTACAGAGAATAAACAAAGGGACATTTGTCATGGAGTATGTAGGCGAAGTAATCACAAACGAGGAAGCAGAAAACCGTGGAAAAGTGTACGATGCAGAGGGACGAACTTACCTGTTTGATTTGGACTTCAATGGCGATGACTGTCCTTTCACGGTGGATGCAGCTCTCTACGGCAACGTTTCTCATTTTATGAATCACTCGGTATGTCGACGACGGCTCACGGCATTGAAAAAAGTGAACATCGGCCGAATTCATCAACCTTTTTTTTTTTTATTTAGTGCGAGCCAAATCTGGTCGTCTATGCAGTGTGGATTAATACGTTAGACCCGCGGCTTCCTCGGATCGCATTTTTCGCCAACAAAAACATTGCCCGTGGAGAAGAACTTACGTTCGACTACATGATGACAGGTAACTGTTCTTGACTTCCTCATTTGACTGTTCGGTACCTACCTCATGCAATTTATCGCTGCAAAATACCAGACTATGTCAACTGCTTTTCTTTTCACAGGTGACACGACAATGGCTGCTAGAATCGCGTTGAATCTCAGCGTAACGGAAAGTGAATCGGATCTCAAGAGAATTCCTTGTAAATGTGGGTCGAAACATTGTAGGAAGTACCTGTTTTGATGTTTTTAAATGTAGTTACGGAAATTGCTGCATCAAATTGGACGCTAGCCAGCGAGCTTCTATTCCCTTTTAATTTTGTATATAAAGTATTGCTCTGGGTACCAATTAATTAAAGTGGAGTTAATGCCAAAGCTTGCAATGCTAAAACAATTGGCCACATTTCTTGTAATAGACAAACATTACATGCAAAATTTTATTTTCCATGATGTGAAATTATTTACCCGTTAATCAATCGAAATTTGCCAGTTTATTTAAATTGAAATAAAATGGGTTATAGACGCAACAATTGAGTTTAGACATCCTTTCATGTTTCTTAGTTTTTAAAAATAAATTAAATGGCAGATATAAATCGATCCACATAAGAAATTTTAAGTTTTGCGTGTATATTTTTATGTCGTAAAAAAAAAATGATATGTTTAGCATTGCAATTCTTGACAGTAACTTTAGTGAATATGATTTTTAAAGTTTTTGCTTACGACATGCTACCAGAAATGTTTTTAATGTCATTAATTTAAATCGATTGAAAGTTTTTTTTCGACGGGATGAAGCAAACTGCTGAGGAAATCAATTAATTAAAATGTTCGTGTAAAGAGAATGATGCAGTGGTTGATGAAAGGTGCAAATGAAAGCTAACATTGCTCAATTCAACATAAATCATCCTTAAGGTCATCTTTTAATGAGTTATTAATTTTCCTTTCATCGACAAGCTTTAATCTCTTCTCTTTCCACGTTTAACAATGGTCTCAACTTACTTGATCGAAAATGCATTGCTTTGTGTGTACTGGGAGAAATGTCAGGAAATAAAACTTCAAATGTATTATCTTATGTTATCTAAAATCGCCGATTCTTCACTCAATGGTAAGCGTTTTAACTCGTGCCGTGGTTAGTTCCTTGAGAATTATTTCGAGGGTGTTTTCACTGAAAGAATGAGCATAGTTACTAAAGCAACATTAGAAGTTAAAAGGCTAATTTCACTATCAGATATTTTAAACTAATAAAGTGCTCACCTCGTGGCACGAAATGAAGCATGTATCTTTGAATCAGTTGTCAATTCGCCCATAGTCATCTGCAAAATTTTAAAGGAATTTGTTGTGGCATTACTGTTATTTGCAACTACATTGTGGTGATAAAAATGACATACTTTTGCAATGATGCCCTCCGATTGTTTGGGCATTTGGTCTGCTTCAAGGATTTCCAAGCATAACTCACTCGCTCCAGCTAGGCTGTTCAGTGGAAGGTTTAATTCCCGAAAGGCAGGAATCGGCGTGCCAATGTTAAAAATAACATCGGCATCGTTGTTTGCTGCCAACTAGATATAAGCAAAAAAAAAAACGTTCTTGTGTTAAAGACAGACCAAACGGTTCATTTTAATTTCTTTACATATAGTTTTATTCTGGTTTTGTGCACTTGTTCGAACATCTTGGATCGTTTCAGAAATCGTTTTGAGGGACACTTTTAGAAATTAAAAACGTAATTCGAGTAAGAGCATACCTTATACGACAAGGCTCGCGTCAATGTTGGTACTGTAAATTCTTCCTCGTTTTCCATAACATCACCAAGGCCCCTCATATTTGCAGCCTAAGAATAAATTCATTATGAATACATGTCTCATTAAATGTAGACTATTTATAGAGCTGACATAAATTACCTGGATGGCGGCACCAATGGCCAAAACCTCGTCTGGCGAAAACTGATTTAAAATTTCGGCGTTTGGAAAATATTCACTGATTAGTTGTTGGAGTCGAGGAATTTTACAGGAACCACCACAAAACACAACCTATGGATAAAATAGCGTTAGAGTTTATAAATGAATCCAATTCATATTTATCAAACAAGTTCACGCCAATGCGTTCATTTTCCAAATGGCAATAAACATCAATGCAATAGAAATAAATTTGACGTTCTTAAATGCGAGAAATTTGAAACATTTAGTTTATAGTAAATTTATAAAACATTAATTAATTTTCAGTGTATTTCTCTTACAGTATCAATATTGTCCGCCTTGAAGTTACAGGATGCCAATGCTTCATCTAGCGTTTGCAAGAATTTAGGAATTAGGCTTTTTAGCAGAGTCTCTAGCCTAGCTCTAGAGGGTAAAATAATTACAAAAAAAACGTTATTTCGTAAACTCCCCCACACTTATCTAAATATTAACCACGAGTGGCTTGCCTCGAAACTGGACCCGTAAAATCCATTCCTTCATGGAGGGAATCAACCGAACAACTCGTAGTTTCAAGAGTAGACAGCACATGTTTGCAATTTTCTGCTGCTTGCCGCAGTTTATATAAGGATCTTGGGTGTGACAGCACATCCATTTTATACTGTCTGTGATAAAATAAAAATACTGCAGATTGTAGTTCTGACAATAAAAACTTCCATTATGATGAGATAAAAAAAATCACCAAGATGACCGACCTTTTAAATTCATCAGCCAAATTAAGCGCTAACAATTCAGTTATCTTTTCCCCTCCCAAGTCAGCTTTGTGTATTTTAGTCAAAATACGGTACAAGCCGTTGCATACATTGACCACTGCAACGTCTGATGATGCTCCACCAATGCGAAAGACCACTATGTTTCTACAACAACCAATAAACGCACATGTAATATTGCATAATATCAGTTTAACAGTATCAGAAAAACTAAATTTGATAAGTATTTTTAGTTTTCAACCTTAAATACTTTTCAAACTTTATTAGGGGTGGATAAAAAAACTGACTACAATTGATACATACTTATCGCTAAATTCAGTCTCAGTGTTTTGTCCTATCTGATAAGCCAAGACAGCAGCAGATGGCTCATGAATTAACTGCAAAATCTTAAATCCAGCAGCTGTTGCAGAATTTCTACAAAATTGTAAATAAAATAGAATTTGTAACATTTGGTTTTTCAATTATTGGTATGGTTCTAATCTCCAGTTTTGGAGAAAAGTATCAGAAAATTTCATAACTTCCCAAACATTCCCACAGAATGACGGTAAAAAGTCAGGGAAAACACAATTGGTGTAGCTAATGTGAACATGAAATATTTCTGGCGTAATGTGTGTATGGAAAAGGCCCTTAATGAATACCTCATGCGCTCCTTCTGGTCATCCGTGAAATAGAAAGGAACGGTTAAAACTGCTAATCTATCACCTTGAACTCCACTGTGGCTTGTTGCAGTCTCTGCATAAACATAATACATTATTTTTACAAACGTAGTTGAAGCAATAACAGCAAACTAACTGATTAATTAAATGCCACATACCCATCAGCTTTTCAAAGAGTAACTGCAGAGCTTGTTGAACACCAACCCTTTTTATAATTTTATTGTCAGAATCTGTTAACTCGTAGACCAGCTCGCCATTTGCAAATTTGCCAACCTTTGAATGAAAAAGCAGAATCACGCTTACTTCATACAGAAGTTGCAAATAGAGTCTCTCTAAAGCAATGTCCCCTTACGCATACCTTGCACGGGCAACGTTGTAGAACATCCTTGACTGCATCGGATTCCAAATCCGTGTAACCAAGCAATCCTTTTGGATTCGTGATTACGTTGGATGGGTTTCGATTGGAGCGTAAGCCAACAGACTGTAAATAACATGTAATGATTAGGGGCCTACGTTAAAAGCAACTTTTGAAGATTTTAAACACTTCGCGTATCGGCTTTACCAATTCGCCATTGTTAAAAGAAATGACTGCAGGTGTAACTCTGTCTCCAGCATCATTGGCCAAAACGTCCACTTTTCCATCCTATAAGAACAAAAGAAAACTAATTCCTCACAAACAAGAAATCATCCGAACAAATTGCTATCAAAGCACATTTTCCTAAAGTTTGAAAGTTTTCAGACTGGTGTTTTAACATTTTTACAGTAAAGTAGTTAATTCATTGGATAATTTTGTTTTAAGTTAATATTTTACAAACCCACGTACAGACAAAAACTCAACCACATTAATAACAAATTAGTTGCAAATGAGTATGGAACATTATTTTGCAAATAATTATTTCCATAGTACTGCCAGAAAGGTTGCATAATTAGGTTCAGGTAATCACCCAACCATTTCAAGTTCGAACATTACACAGGCTTAGCAGAACAATCTACAAAAAAAGTCAGAATTTCACTAAAGGGAGCCCAAGGTATAATTTTATTAATCAAAATGTGATCTAATTACGCCAAAGCTACAATATGTACTTTCAAATAGGTGACCTAAGCGTCAATGGAATGTCCTATGGAATACCATTATTTTTATTTTACCTATGACATTCCAACAGACAAAAGCTATTTGGCGACCTCATTATGGCAGGAATGTGCAAAAACCAATATCAAACTTCTCAAATTTCCCAACTTTAGATAGTGTGTAAGAACTTGCTTTAAAATAAACCCCACTATATTCCAAATCTGTTAAAAACAAGCGCTTCTACAGTAGATATTCAGTCAGATTCCAAGCCATGTGCATTGTCACGTGACAACGATAAAGTGACAGATCACGTTCCTTACAATACCTATGTGGTAAAATGAAATACCCCCAAACATAGTGAAGAACCCCATTCAATAAATATACAACTTATTTAATATTTGCATGGTTTTTACCTTGTAAACAGCCACGCAAGTCGTCGTTGCACCAACACGGATTCCGAAATATGCCGCCATTTTTAAAAGGAATGGCTACCGGAAATGAATAAAGATAATGAAAAAGCACTTCCGCCCAACCCAAAACCGCTCGAGAGCTGCTCGCCAAAGTCTCAATGCTCTATGATTAGAGCCCTTGGTAGCGAAATCGTTCAAGCAGTGTGACCCATGAGCAAAAACTCATTCTTTCCGATCATTTTAAATTAAATAAAAACAGTAAACGATATTAAATAATATGTTTTCATTAATTAATTTCAATGACATTATATTTGTGGACTTTTTATTTTATTGTGAAATAACAATGCTTTGTCAAATTATGATTGGCTGACAATCCAGAGGTTAACCAATCCCAATTCGCCAACTGTCTTTCACTTTTCAATGAGAGCAACGTGGGCATATTTCTCGAAAATGCAGTCACCGGTATAAATATTAATAATATTAATTACACAATAGTATTATAGTAGCAGTGTTTGTAAGTTGTGATTGAAGTATTTTTTTCGAGGAGCTGAAGATCAAAGGACACGAATCAAAAGATTCACAAAGAATTCCTCTAAAATGCCTTACTTGGAGTCAAAAGTTGGATGGACAAGGCGATCTTATAGCAAATTGAATTTATTGTTTTGTACATTAGTTGTATTATGTTTCTTTAAAACAAACTTAGCAGCAATAACAGAAGACAACTGTGAAGGTTTGTATATAAAAACTAAGTTATTGGGTTTGTAGTTTGGTGATATCATGTATTAAAATGGAAATTTTTCTTCATCAATTTCAGTACATGTGTAAATTAACCTTAATTTACTTGCTAGCATCCATATCCCAAAAGATGATTAATTAAGCAATTTTAAGTAGCCTACTTAATATACCTTAAAATATTGTCTAATATCAGACAATATTTTTTGAGAAATTGCCGGGGGTCTGATTTGAAGTTTAACCCATTGTATCATACACATGTTTACGTGAGAAAGCTAGACATGCTGCCTAATATTTCCTATATACAGACAGAAAGACAGCAACTGTCTGCCCTTGGTTCGCCTAAGGTCTGCCTGTTCGTGAAGACAGTCTTGGCATGATGGGGAAGAGATTATTAGTAAAACTGTCCTAAATCATTGCTGCATGCCTGTACTTGTTGTCAGATTAAACAGCTGATATATTCAACTTTTGATAAATAATATAACTATTTTTTTATCATTTCAGTGTGTGTTAAATATTTACGGAAATTTGTTACTGATTTACCTGAAGAAATCAAGAGTAAGCCTGCCAAAATTGAAGAAAGCTTCAAGAAATTTTGCTTGGATTCTAAAGGAAAAGACAATAGATTTGTAAGCCTGATTTCTCTACGAACAGGAGAATTAATAGGTTACCCGATGTTATAAACCTGTGTGATGAGAGAAATTGTTTTTTTCTAACTTACCAGTGTTACTATATTGGTGGAATGGAAGATTCTGCAACGTACATTCTCGGCGAAATGGCTAAGCCCATCAGTTGGTCAATGCCGGTGGAAAAAGTCTGCGAAAAACTGAGTAAATTAGACGCTCAGATTTGTGATTTGAAATATGGTAAACTAATTTTAATTTAGAACCTCTTCTTTTATTTCCCCGACTTAAAATCTCGAATACTAAAAAATATTGTGCCATTTTTCAGATAAACAAATCGACTTGAAGACTGTCGACTTGAAGAAGCTCAAAGTGAGAGACTTGAAAAAGATTTTGGACAATTGGGGAGAAACTTGTGAAGGCTGCATCGAAAAAACCGACTTTATCAAGCTAATCGAGACCCTAAAACCCAAATACATGCACGAGGAACTATAACGATTGACTTTGTGATTATTTATCATTTGATTGTATTGTTCGGGGGAATTTAAGTTTAAATTTTGTCAATAAATAATTTTTTTGTGACATCGTATGCTTGGGCAATTTATTTAACATGATTCATGACCTAGAGATTATGAAAATGTGAATTTGGAAAAAATTTAAATTAGGATACGTAGCACAATAAAAGCAATGACAAAAAAAATTTGATAAACTTGAAAGAACTGACCTGTACATTTTAATACTTGATGTATAATCTTCCAAAACGTTTCGTGCTTTTAGAATTCCAGATCACTCCTAAAACTGATAAAATTTCCGAAAGCAAGGTTAGCAAAGCAAACTGTTAATAATAAAGAAGCCAATACTTATCCAAGTTTCGTTTATTTATAATACTTCAAACTTTCCATTTTGCGATCCAAACTGGGGAACCTGTAGGAACACAAGTTCATGGTATTTGGGACGCAATTTCCATGACTAAAGGGAAGGAGTATGCTGCATAAGCAAACAAAAAAACAATAAATATTGCTAGAGATTTAATTACATGCATTTACCCAGAACGTGACAATAATTAATCAACCATTAAATTAGTGTTTATGAGACTAGATAATATAAATTACTCTTATTCATACGCATTATTGTTCGTTAATTTCCTATCAATTTCATCCACAAAAAATGTATAAAAACTAAAAAACCACCCTGCACAATTGCAATTCCACGATTCGAGTATAAAAATATTCAAACTACTTATAGCCGCCATAAAGAATCAGATGCAGCGTAATTTTTAAATTACAATGCATGATCGTTGTCTGAATAGAAAATCCTTTGCAAAAGAAGCAAACGTCAGGGTGTCCGGCCAAATTATCATACGTCTATCTCAAAACTTTTTAAAGTAAATCATAAAATCCCAGAGTAATATAAATTAAATTTGTTACAACTTTAAAATTTTTGAAAAATTAAATTGGAGCAGTTTTCATCTAAATTCAATAACGAAATGCTTCATAAACAAGCGACTTTTCAATTCGTCAGACACCCTAAGCAATGTCGAATAGCCTTATCGTAGCAGAGACAAGGTGACATTTTGCATGTTTTGCAATTACATCTTTGATAATACAAAAAAATCAGCGACATCAGTTTAGAGTAGAATTTTTCGAAATTTCTGCCCGCAAACGATGCGACTTTTTTGCAAACAGAAAGTTCCAACTTTTTGTTAGTATACACAATTGCATTCGAGCTTCTGTTCGTATTCGCAATAAATGTGAGCAAAGTACTGGTTCACAGATAATTAGATATCACAGCTGCAAGTTAATTCCATAGCTGTTACAACAAGAGATTCCCTGGAAAATGTAAATGCAATATCCCGTACTCTACTATTCTACGATAGGAGTTTCCAAAAAAAAGCTACACTCTAAGAGATGATCATCGCAATGATTTTGCATCTTTGAGCACAAACATTAAGGACACGGTATTCCCAGAGATTATCTTTTGAGAAGGATTATGAAGCCAAATTGGAGCAAGTTGTATCCTTAATCGAATAAATACGGTTCGTACACGTGTATAAAAATCCTACAGAAAATCCAATTTAAAAAAAGCTGTCTCGAGTGTGTTGTTAGTATCTTACTATTTTAGCATCCATCTTTCAATCATTGACCTGAGTAATTAGTCATTTATCACATTTTCCTTAACATTTCCAGGGAACAAGAAACAGTATAGCAAGCTTTGTAAGAAAACGTACCGACACTAAGCCAAGACCTGCCAACAAATATAACCAAAAAAAATATTAATTTGATATACATTTGTTATGAAAACACTGGCTTGTAACCAATCTATGCATAAATGGTAACATTGCTTAAGCTTACATACTTGCAGTGAATTCGATTAAACCATGAATCCCATCCCTCGGCATCTGCTCATAATGCATTCCCATCCCTCGACATCTGCTCATAATGCATGCGTCTACGTGCAAAACAAATCTATCTACAACGGTGAGGGCGAAACTGTAAGACTGCGTTAAAATTAAACTGCTCATACATCCACAATTTTTAGAGACTTGGGATGTTTTCTCGAATAAAATAAAAGCAGCTACCGATATAAAACATGATGCTTCAACTTGCATACATTATCCGACACCCCCCAAAAAATTAAAAACCTAAATGAGGCAACGGTTCTCATAGCAATAATAAAGATTATTAAAAAAAAAACAAAATAGCTGTACAAAAACATTGAGAGGAAATATCTGTGTCTGCTGTATTGGCATCCTCCAGGTGCACGGTATTTATTTGCCTTTGCGATAAGCAAATCAACTTTTAAGATTTTTTTTCGAGTAGCTGCTTTATAACTCGTCCGAAACCTTGAGTATTGCTTATGTTTACCAGTGCCTAACCATGAGAATGGCAACAGGTGAATCAATCGAGGGTTAGTCAGATATCAACCATCCTCACCTCGTTCTGTACATTATAATCTGGATATAACAATTTACGTGTGTGTTTTTTTTTTCTGTCCTGCACAATATTATATGATTTGTATCGTCTTATGTATACATTGGTAAGCCAGCACACCCGTTCTCAAAACATATCGAAATTTCAAACTGAAAGCTGCTAGTTTCAAGAGCCAATATTTACACGAGCATCCAAGTTTCTATGCTGGCAACGTCTGCAAAGAAATGAACTTAAAATTGTGCAGTAGTCAGCTTCGCTTTCGAGCTTCTAAAAAATCTGTCAAAGACTCGGGAGTGATGCTAAAAATTAATTTTCGCCTTTTCCACAAACTATAAAATAATTAAAACGTCAAGTTAGCTACTTTTCTTAAAAATTATCCCGTATTATCACGATAGCGAACTTCCTATCTGCAATTTCGATGCAAGCCTAAAATTTGCATTTGAAGCTTGGATTGGATCTCTCAGATCCTTCCAGCCCTAGCTTCGAGCATATAGATGGCAATGAATTCAAGAAAACCAAAAAAGCAACATCGCATATTGACGCAATGCTGCAAATCTGATCAACATTTTTTTACATTATCCTTCGCTCCTTTTATTCCTACCCTGGGAGAGTCGCCTTTCTCGTCAAAATAGACTTTGGTGATGACGATGTCACCCGTCGAAAGTGTTTGGCACCCAACATCCGCTGTTTTGGCTTTAGGTTTCTGTACAATGGCATTCTCGGCATCACCATCTTTGTTATGCAAATGGCACGAGCACATGCAGTTTCCTCCGTTGCTTCTTCCGTCGTCCGGACCTAGACCCAGTCCGTCGAATCGCTCGTTCGCCAAGAATTGTTCCACCAAGCGGATGCTTTCTTCGAACGAGGGCGACCCAGAGTGCACCCTGCTATCCCCCAATGAGTAAATTGGCGACGAGGGGCTGTCGTTGTGGCCGTTTATGAAATCCATGTCATCATCGTCTTCATCCCTCTCCTCGCCATCCAAATCGTCGTCCTCCTCCTCCTCCTCCTCTTCGTCGTATTCGTCATCTTCAAAATCTGGCGACGCCTCCGACGAATCTGCATTCGAACGGTTGCCAACGCCAGAATTCTGCTTTCCTTGAAGTCTATCCAGTTTTCGTGCCACTTTGTAAGAGCCTTCCAGCTTTTCCCTCTCTTCGTCGGTCAGATCCACGTGCCTAAAACGCAATCGAGAAGTTGCAATTTCAAACATGTCACTATTCCGAACATCAGATTAAAGTAATTTTCTATAATCGCAATGAGAAAAACAACCGCTGTCCTCTGAGAAACATACCTTAAGAGTCTTATTTCTCTGTTGCTCAATACAACGGACTTTCCCGTTACTGCCGACAATTTCTTTTTCAATTCAGCCACTTCGGTCTCTATTTTGCGTTGCTTTTTGCTCTGTTTTACATCATCCATCTTGATATATGTATGGATTTGCTCCCTGCACAATTGCCTGAACAGCGCATTTTGTTCGCCATCTTCCAGAAGCCCTTTCATGGCTTCGTAAACGGTGGGTACCAGCGCCCAAATATCATATGCGGCATATAAAATCATATCTTCGTTTAATGGGCGGCGACTCCAAAACTTTTGATCCCTTCTGTACAACTTTTTCATCTGCTCTTTCTTGGGGTTAATAGGCCCTCCATAACATCTGCATAGATTATTCAGAGAAATGTTCTTCACCTTGTGGATAGGCTTGCCGGTTTGCTGCTGCTGAAGAACAGCGTGTGCAGCCTAAATGCAAACAAAGCACGGATCAGTGTTGTTTGACAATTACAAATGCTAATTGCACAAGCGGTGCAAGTACAGCATTTATATCGAGGGAAATATAAAGCATGAACTCACTTGAGTGTCAAATACATTATCCAATGTGATTCCAAACTGATGAAAAAGAGCAGCACTGTCGTTTCTGCAATCATGCACTACCTTGAAATTAATAAAAGGTTATGTTTAGTTCATTTGGATGGCAATGTCATTACATGTAGGCATAAGTTTTAATTAGAGCTTGCATCAGTCGTTGTTGCTCTTTAATATTTCTAATCATATCTGAAAAATGTTTTACTGAATTGCATTTAGTATAAACAAAAATTGAAGTATCATGCAGAGAACGTTTTCACACAATTTCAAAAACAGATTTTTTTTCATATAAACTTGATTAAAAAACTCCATAATTGTTCCCATGCAAATATGGTCCACTATAGCCATTAAATATTTTTTCATTAAAGCCAGTAATAGTAATTGCAATATCAATCTAAAATTAATCTAACTAAACTAGGTCTACAGACATAAGACAAAAAGGAAGAGAAGAATTTAGGATTATTGCACTCTTATTTTTGAGTTCTCAATCTGCGGAAGCGTCCCATCACCGGAAATGAATGGATAATATTAATTACATATTAACAACTCATGGGTCAATGAATCCCCAAATGCAGTGATAATTGCACCCAACTAGCATCCAGGATCAGATGTCACAAATTAAAATAAGCTTTTATGAGCAAATTGCCATGCTAAGAAAACCTGTTCTAACAACAGATGGCATTAATCATTTCTTGGAAACAATCAATTAACATCTGTAAAACATGCATAAAAATTGCTCCACTGGCATAATTACAAACAATATCAAGCAAATGAATTACAATTCACAGATCAGTACTTCAGAATTAGAAGACTGGTTTTAAACAGAAACTTATTATGATATTGTCTTAAATTGGCATAAAATAGTAACTTAAATTCATAAAAAGGACACTTGACAGTACACACATGAATAAAGTACATTACCGAGAAGAAAACTTACTTTCATAATATCAGCGGACTCAAGAATAAGCTTCAAGCCTCCTTCGATGAGCAGTTCCTTGGTAGTTGCAACATCAAATATATAAATTTGTCCATCTGCCGTTCCCATTTGCAGGAGCGTCATGGGGCCCTGCGGTCCCAGATTCACGCCCTCGGCATCGAAAGACACCACCGTGTTCGGAACTGCCTGTAGCCGCGCAACGATGGTCTGGCACTCCTTCACCTTGGTGATAATCTTGGTGTTCTTCAATAGCTTGGCATTCATTTGAGTTACGTCGAATGCCGAGCAGGTGGTCGAATTGAACGGATGTCCCGCGGCAGGTGCCGAGGACGACTGATAAACCCTTTGCTCCATGGCGTTGTTGTCGGCAACGGCTTTCAGCAGGTGAGACATGAGCCGCTGCTTGAAACTTTGAGAGGCCGGAGGATTCGACTTGGAAGACGGCGAAACTATGGGACTGGCTGTGGTTGCACTGTTTAGACAGTTGAAAGTATGGTTGTTGGCTGGAGTGGAATTGGCACGGGGCGATGTGACGAGGGTGGCCGACGAGGGCTTTGGTGCCAGCACGGTAACGATTCCGCCCTGCACCAGAAAACTGTCGGAATGCATCTTGAGGAGGACGTTCAAATCTTGGGCATTTTTCACCAGTTGCGAATACGATTCTCGGGGGAACTTTATGGACATCTGATTGAATATGAAGTCGATATGGGTAGGGCCACGGGTGTCTACGACGGCGCGGCAAAAGTCCAGGATGTGTGCTGTCAGCTGAGGGTCGAGTGCAGGAAATTCCAAGGACGGGGTTGGTGACGGCTCTCTACGTTCCAGAACTCCTCCTGCATTAGCCCCACCTTCACTGATCGTATCCCAGTGTTTGCGTAGGACCACGTAGTCGTCACGTACCACGAAAGCTTCCGGATACCTGACCAAGAAATCCTTGAACTCTCTGATGTGCTGACCAGAGATGTGCCTGACTTCCGGCGTCGCCTGAGACCTGTGACCCAATAGGCTCTTGATGGGCACTTCGGCCGCTCCGTACTGTTCCAGCTTATCTTGAAAATACTCGACGGCTTCCACCGCATAATCCCTCCTGCCATTGTTGTTGGACCCACCTCCAGACTGGCCATTTTCAGAGGACCCAGTCCCACTGCTGTTGTAGCACGTAATGGAGACGTATTCGCCATCTATGGTGAACAGGGACGGATATTGGGATAGGAACTTGCGCAGGCCTGACTGGCTTCCCCCGGCGATCTGGCGCATCTCCTTGGTGAACCCTTTGGTTCCAAACTGACAAGAGAGGTCATGGAGTGTCCTCGCTTGACCTTTGTCCACCAACCGGTCTAGGAAAAATAAAAGAGTCAAGTTGCGAATCTCATCGTAGTTCTTACTGTCCATTATTGCTGTTGTCCAGTCGAGCCCTTCGCTCGGTGCATCAATATCGCATTTGGCACAAGGAGTTTCGAGAAGGTTTAGAGCTAAAAATGGAAATTTAAATTCTTGCTTTTTTATGCTCAAATCAACTGAAAAATGGAACTAAAAGCGTCGGAAAGTTACGGCGCCTGCACGGAGGCGGCCATTTTGGAATGCCAGCGCCAGTGACAACCTAAGCCACGCCCACTCATGCCCTGATTTTGGCAACGTCACAACATTCTTGCATCATTAATGAGGCTGCTCTCTTCGCTTTGGAGCGCTCGTGGAGCGCCTTTTTCAATTCGTTATGGCCAAGCTCGAAGCTGAGCCGTTCAAGGACTATCGAAAAATATGAAATTCTAATTGGACTATGGAAGTGTAAAAACACAATAGGTAACAACAAACAAAAGTTTTAAAAAAAAAGAGTAATTTAAGGTCGTTCTAGAAATTCTGATGGAATAAACCCACTTTTTTTTAAAGTTCAAAGTAGACCTATTTGATAATTTTTAAATTGCAGTGTTATCGATTTATTAAGATTTTAGGTGACAAAATGGTGGACAAAAATCACCACTAAATGAAAATTTTGTTTTGTTCTGTTCTGCGAAGTTTTGTTCTTCATATTAAATTTGAAATAAAGTACAACAATTTCAACAAAAAATACATGCATAACAAAGTTGGTGAAATGCTGGCCCAACGTTACAACGTTACAAAAATTAACTGTTTAATGATTATAAAACAGTACATGTACTGACTCGTAGAACGATTTAAAAGTTTACAAATTGTAGTGTGATTGATTTAATATTTTTGTTGTAAAAAAAGGAGGAGAGAAATCTTCAATAAAACGGAAATTTGGCTTGTTATTTTCTGCAAAGCTTAATTGCAAAGCGTTATAAGAACAGAATTTTCAAAATTACATGCGTATGAAAGCATACTCTGATCAAAGCTTGTGAAATGCTAGTTCAAAATTATTGTACACACTTGCAATATTTTCTTTAAACTTTTGAACATGTCATGAATGAAAAGAAAGAACTTAAGTAATTACTCGTAATTTGTTGATATGAATTGTAAAAAAAAGCTTATTGTATATAGAGGCATACTGACATAAAATACATTCATGATACACATTGCATTCTTTTGTGTAGCAGAATACCAGCCCAGTTTCACGTTACGGTTAAAATATTATTTCATGAACATAATGTTTTTTAACAAATGTTTCTTTGTCTTGTCCAAAAGCTGCACATTTTCAAATGCGTTGTTATTTTAGTCGTTAAGTATATGTCAAACACAACTGAATCAAACATCTGCTCTGCAAGGGGATGTGATGTGGGGAGGATGTGATAAGCATTGAACGGTACAGCTATGCAAGCCGCCAAATTTATTTGGTTATGGGGCCATATATGATATCACAAAGTTTTCGGGACACATGGAACAAACCAAATATAAAAATAGTCAATATTTACTCACTTCTCAGAGGCCCACTTTGATGAATATAATTTTCCGTTGACTTTGGTTTTCGAAATCGACTATTATTGTTGTTGATGTTGTTGTTGATTGGATTAATTAGTTCAAAAGGAATGAAATTTTCCTTATTGCTAGGGAGCAATGGTCGCGTGGGTGGCTTCCTTCGTTTTTTCGGTTGAATTTGGGGTAAATTTCCATTACCGAATAACATTTGCTGATGATACCATTGCTGGGGTTGAAATTCCGCAGGGTTTGAACACTGAAGACTTGGATTAGGTAGACGTGGATTAAAAATCCTATCGTGCAACATTTTCCAAAATCACAAATTTGCAAAGCACAACCGACTAAAAAGTGAACTGTCTGTTGTCGATGCCCACTCCTATCTGATAATAAAATTCAAAAAATCCCGCATTTGGGCTCGCGACAATGGCACGAGCCACAGCTACCCTCATATTGAGGGGAGCGTAGGGAAATAGGGGAGGGTGGGAATCTCTGCACCTGGACCCATGTTTCCAACGTCTGAAGGGATGCAAACCCAATAATGGTACAGATACCGCCATGATAACCATCTGCTAGGCACGTGTTGATTCCCTTCCAAATTTTCAGTCTGCGTGCCATTAGAGGCTAGCTAGAAACCACCCCTCAGGCCCTACCCATGGTGAGTGTCCCTCACCCCACAACCAAACCCCTGCTTACAAATACACCAATTTCTGTTTATCTACAGAACTAATATTGAAGATGTCACTCCCTTAATCTGGTGGAGGAAGCCTAAATTTAGTTCTCAAAACGATTTTTGGACCATTTTTTTTTAATAATGTATAGAGTCAAATTTGAGTTTGAAAACATGCTTACCTCAAACTGCATTCCGGAAATGTGTCCCCGATCTTAAGTGTTAGCTGTTGTTCTAGGACCTTTATTGAAAGAAATTTTTTTAGGGGAATAAACCAAACGCAACTATATTTCCATTATGAATAAAAATCTGAATAATTTTCTAGTTAAAAAACGATTAAAAAAAATTACATTTATTAGAAGATTGGTCCTAGTTGTTATGCAGTTTTTGTGTCATGACTAGAAAGATGAAAAAAAAGTCATTATATACTCATAAATTGTAACTTAAAACTACATCTTGCAGTTTCAAGGGACGATCAATTACTAGGCTTATATATTTTCGTCCGTTTTAGTTCCCAACGATCTATATGGCATGAATATAAAGTACTAGTGGGTGTATCCCCCTTTCTGAGAAGGGGGTCCTTTTTATTCAAAGAAAATCCCAGGACCCGGAGTCAGACATCCAACCAACCCTCTTCAAATTCTTTTCATCATATTTTATTGAACAACAACTGTATATTATGTTATTCAGTTTTCAAACCCTGACGCTTATGAAAGGGCCTTTACATTTACACACTAACGACAAATTCAAATTTTCGAAAGATGTACTAATAAAATGCATGTGGCTACAGGTTCTATTTCCTGTCACAGTTATCTTACTATGTTAGTTTAGCCCAGGGTTTATATTATAAATCAACAATATCACTGTAACCTACATGTACATCGATATTACACTAGATATTTTAAAATATGCTTACACAGAGCAATATAAAAACATTATTTTATAATCGTTACGTCTGATTAGAAAACAAGACAGAAATAATTTGCAATATAATTTAATGAAAAGCATTCTCGTAAGCGTGCTTTCAAATTTTATTCTGATTTTTGTCCAAATTTTATTTAGTATAGAGTTCGTGTACTGATCTTTTAATTTGGGTAGACCGTTTAATCGGCGTTTATCAAATGCGCAATAAATTGTATTTAACAAACTTTGATTATCAAATGTAGATATTCACTATCTATAGAATCACATGTACACTACATATATAGCAATTTATATAGGACAAACTCGCCATTACTACGATGGACATTGAAATGCCCTTAATATCATAACACATTAGAAGCGCATCTGAATTTGGTCCGAATTTAATTTCGTCTAACACAAGATAGAATTAGTGAACTGGCCTATTAATTTAGGTTATAATTACCAAATGCAATGCATTCTGTACGTTAATTATCAAATTTTGATATTGATATCAATTTACGATTCTGGATCTGCAGAAAGCATGTCTAAAAGCATACTTTGGGCCCAGTGACAAATATACAGTACTTTTAGAAAGATCATGTATATCTGCAGACAGGCAGACAATTAATTCGGGACCCATGTCTGCAGGTGAACCTGTCTAAAAGCATATTTTCCACTGGTATTAAGAGTACATGTCGATTCTACTGTAAGCAATATGCTCGTATATATGAAAATTAATTAAACTTCATTTTCGCTTTCTATATAGCGTTTACCCACAAGCGAAATTCGTGTTGGAAAGTTACTAGGGAAAGAACATATGCATTATATGGACAGTATAAAATGTAATCAAATTAGAAAATTTTACCATCGATCACACACAATTTTAGCAGTGCATGTTTATTCATGTAGCTCTATATAGCCCTATATAGGACCCTCAAAATGCTTTTTGGCAATTCACTTTTAAAATTCTTTTAAAATTCACTCAAGAGGTCATTCCTGAGGTTATTATCGCCTAACGTCATTTCATTATCTGAAACTTAATAGGCTACGGGAGACCCACTTGTTAATTGCACCATGCAGCTGGAAAAAAAAATACCCGAAATTTAAAATTCCTACCAAAAAAAAAGCAAAAACCAGCTGCTTTAAATCGATATATCGATTTAAGAAAATCGATCTTTCGATAAATGGCCGATTTATCGGGCATGCGCAGACGCCCAGGTTCTCAGTCGCCATCTTTGTTGAGAAATTATTCCTAGCTCGTTCCTAGAATTTTGTCATTTGGAATCTCTTTTAAATTCCGTAGAATTAAAGAGAAAAACCACGATGTTTTGAGTAAATTTGGTGTACATCACTTTGCGTAGAACGTGTTGATAGACTCGATCATGACTATTTTACCCAAAAAAAAGGCTTCTCAAGGCAAAAACGCTGACAGTGTTGAAAATGTGGAGAATGGTAATGTTGTCGTAGGCAGCCATCAAATTCAGGGTTCGACCGAAAATAGGGATCGTCATTATGCCGGAGGAAGGACACGAGACGATAAACGACCATCTCCTGCAAATTATGAAGAATACGAAGGTTTGGACGGTCCTGGAGGAGCCCCAGGAGTAGCCAATGTCAACCCCAACACGTCTACGCAACACAAACGAAGACATCGTGCTAGCCCCCATAGGAATGTTCGAAAACACAGAAATGCAAATACTAATCCTACGGCCGTGGGAATATCTTTATCCGCTGCTCCTAGCACAAGTTCTTCGGCCAATCTAACTGCTCTTTCCACTGCTAATAACTCGCCAAATGCTGGTCCTAGTTCTACGGCTGAAAACTTGGATGAAAATGAGCAAGATATTGAGGATATTTCAGGGTATAACAGTGGAGATGAATATGGCCAAGAGTCGCATATGCGAACTGAAGAAGAATGGATCGAGGTTATCTATATTTTCTATCTTTGAAATGCAAGTTTAATGTATAGGAGCTGATTTTGGTTAGACTCATTAAAAGGACTTGGATTTGCTTAAGCCTAGTTCCATAGCACATTGTGGTATATCTCTGCCATAACTAGTCTTGTCGCATTTCGACAGATTCATAAATACGGGTAGAAGAACCCATGTTTATGTTGCAAATGTTCAATTTGTCGATTGATATTTGTCTAGACTTATTTAACGACCCCGATTTTGATGGACAATAGATATGCAATTGTTTTCCCATTGTCTGTTAGTACAACCTGTCTAAGCATCCTTTATAAAAGAATATCCTCTCTAAAAGCATAAAATGTCCCTACTTTGAACCCATGTATAAAAGAAGCGTGTCTAAGAGCATGCTTTTAGGCAGGTTCTACTGTTTAAGATGGACTATCACTACAGCAAAATGTTTCAGGTTGCGTCATGCTTCCCATCTGAAAACAGAGTTGCCAAAATTAAGCTCTGCTTTGGGTACGCGTGCCGTAATGCTTTGGGTACGCGTGCCATACTTTTTTTGACTAAAACTGCATTCGTTTAATTTACAGCGAGAAAGGCTATTCGAGAAAAAATTGCGGAAAAAAGGATTAATTATTAAACAGATGGGTGAAGATGGAGCATGCCTATTTCGTGCTGTTGGTGGGTCTCATTAACCATTCTATTCCTATTTAATTCGTGTCGAGCATTTGGATGCTAGTTTCCAAACTAGGCCAACGCCGGTCTGTAGTTGTCCATCTAAGCTTTCCCCCTTTTTTTTTCAACAGCTGATCAAATTTACGGAGATCAAGAAATGCACACGGTGGTCCGTAAGCACTGCATGGATTACATGGTGAGAAATTTGTTCGGTTCACATAGACAAACGGAGACGGTTTAATTTACTCCCAGTTTTGTGTACTTTTCTCAGGCCAAAAACGTAGACTACTTTTCTCAGTACGTGACCGAAGACTTTGATTTGTACTTAAAACGAAAGCGTTTGGATCACATCCACGGCAACCACGTGGAAATGCAAGCCCTATGCGAGATTTACAATCGTGCCATCGAAGTGTACCACTACACCACCGATCCCATCAACACCTTTCACGGCATCCACTCGACCGATAACGAGCCTATTCGCATTAGTTATCACAAAAGCATTCATTACAATTCCATTGTGGATCCCTACAAGGCGACTGTGGGTGTAGGGCTGGGTCTCCCTGGATTTATGCCCGGAGTAAGTGTCTTCAAAAGTTTGTGGGGAAACTGTTGCTCTAGAAGTGGTATTATGCTTCGAGATGTACACGAATAACCTCACATATTTTGTGAATTTCAGTTGGCTGAAAAGAATCTGATGCACGACGCTGTACGCCAGTCGGAAGAATTCCACATTGAGCAGACAATGCTGGAGGACAAATTAAAGGCTACCGACTGGGAGGCTACCAATGAGGCCATCGAGGAACAAGTTGCACGGGAGTCCTACCTTCAGTGGCTTCGTGACAACGAACGGCGAAACAGGAAAGCTACTGTGCGTAGTTTTTTCGCTCCCAATTTTGCTATTTCCTCTTGAGAAAAAGCCTTAACAGCAACAAACGTTTTCGTGCTTTCAGAGTCGTTCGGCAACGGCTACATGCAGCAGTAGCGCCAACACAGGTGGTGCTTCACCTGATATTCGTTCGCCTACTGGAAGCCTTTCTCCACGCGGCCGACCACCATCGGCTGGGAATGGCATGATCGGAGGCGAGAGTTCGTCTTACGATAAGGGAGCTAGTGGTCACACCAGCACGCATGAAGATTGGCCTTCTATAAACACCGAAGGTGCGAATTTGTGCAATCTAAGCAGCATTCGGGAAACCCGGGGTTCAAATTTAGGTCAACTTATCTTAACTACTCGCCTTCGAGTTTTTCCGTGGTTTTTTTAAATAAATGCATCCCATTTCCTCTAAAATCGGTAGCGAACATGTTTGGTTAATGTCAGACCATGGGATTTTATTTTTTAGATTGATATTTTTATGCTAATTGGTGAAAGGTTATGCCATTGTCTAGAAGCATGAAGAATTCTAGAAAATATACATGGCTTACCTTTTTTTCCCCATGTTTAAAAGTCCTTTTCCTAATTACAGCCAGCAAGTTTCTGCCCGTGGGTGGTAACAAAACGGAAGATTCGCATGCTGCAGTTGCCGCGGTACCAACCACTGCTTCTGACAGCAAGCATTCTGACTTTTTGCTGTTAGAAACCGCATCGTTCATGAATCAACTTCCACCCGATGTCTTCGGTACGTCGTTTTTGCGAACGCATTTAACCAAAAACTGTAAGATAAAGTAATTCACTAGTTAATTTTCCAGGACTGACAGAATGGGAAGATGCCGATATCATGGCCCAAGTGCTGGCGGCATCACAGCAAGAATATCTGGACAGCTTAAAAAGAGCCGCAGCCGTCAACTCTAACGTAGAAGCTGCGACTTCCGGCGGCCATCCCTCGACCTCCTTTGCAGCCGATTTGGCATGCAGCAGCAATTTTGCCGATTTGCCAAGACCGGCTGAGAGTTAACGCACGACCGAGGGAAATATATTCACCAATGCCACTCCCATGCTCAAAAGCTTTGCCGAGACATCTGCATTGTGTCCTTAATCTCAGCTGTTGTTATATCGAATATGGTCTCAAGGCCAAATTCCTTTCTAACGTCATATTAAATGCAAAAGCTTTTAAGAAAAGCATTTTTGAGGGCTTAACATACGAATGCATTGGAGAATCATTATTTCAAAGTGATTAGATAAGTGAAAAAGGCCCCATAAATGTAAATTATAAATAAATTTAACAATAGCAAAGACGTCAAAAAGTGTCAAATGGACATAGAAAATTGATTAAAAGTAATTATATTTGAAACGCAAAGTATTTCACGTTTTTATTACTTGTGTAAATAACTTATCAAGTATTTTATTTGCTGCTTGCTTTATATGTTATTTTTCATTGTTTGTCATGAATTCGATGCATCAAAGTTGTTTACTCACGTTTAAATTCACCTTAATTTTGCCCAAAGGTCTGCTAAATGAAATGAAATTTTAAAAGCAATCTGTATGGGCCTTCATTAACTGAAAAGTAAATATTTGCTCACTAAGGCTTGATCGATTTCTAATTATTTACAGATATAAGGAACAATGAAAATGCAAGCACAATTGTTATCCCACACCTGTTTTGAATGCATTAACATCTTCAAAAATTGTAGGGCGAACGAAATGCAACTTGATTCTTTTAGAAATGTTTTGCTTAAATGAGAAGTGAACTTTCGGCAAAAGCTTTATTTTACAACGACTAATAATATAATCCAACGACTGCTATAAGCTTTCTAAATGCATTTTTTAAAAGATATTGACCACTTTTTGGTGTACGATTCATATTTTAAATTGAACTTAATGCATGAAAGGCTACATTGAGAAAAATATTCATGGCCAACTTATTACGGATCATGAAACCAAATAAAAGCCCATGAAAGTTTGTTAGAGGTTTTCTGTTAAGGTGATTTGCAACAACATGCGCAAACAAGTTTACAAATCGACAGATTTTTATGAAGTGGGAGAAAGCGGTTTAAAATGTTACACGTTGCCTCGGATCTTTGCAAAAATTTTTTATTATTTTCATAAATGAACTGGACAATTGTAAAATTATACAAATCCTTGGTTTTATGTCAGGCAATTCTACTGAAGATAAATTATACGGTTAAAATTGTTTATAATAACAGCAACACGGTACTGCATATGCCCCAGCGTGTTTCAGATCACCTTAAGGAAACTTGCACTTTATTTGCATATTGATACTTCAATGCTAAAACCCTACTTTTTAAAGCAAGTAGACAACGCCAATGACCACCATATCTACGCATTTTGAGCATGTGCTTAAGTTGTCAATCATTCATCTTGTGTGCCTAGATTTATTTAGTTACTTGTTTTAACCCTGTTTTTAGCACTTCATTTGATGCAGCTTTTTATTATTTTAAAAGCGGAATAGGGAGAAAAACGTTTATAAGAAATAAAATCTTGAGAAAGAAAATCATTGTACAAAATATTTCCTATTGCCTCTTTGTTTAGTATTGGCAGTTTTACAATATCCTCACTTTTCAAAAAATTGCGCAAACTACAGCACTCGACCAGTGTGCAATGTATGGGGGTTTACAGAACAGTAGAAAATGTATAGTCTACGTTTTAAGTTTAAACTGAAAACACTGACTAGAAGACTTCATTATAGAGCAGATTATGTTAATCAAAACCTTATTTTTATAAATCTCGTAAAAAATTTTCTTGATATTTCGTGTGATATGGTTAAAAATCTAACACTAAAAGACCAAATTCAGTAGAGGTGATCTCAAATGGAACTTTCCTTCAGCAGGATGGCCACTGTTCCATCATTAATCTCTTTCTGCAAACAAACTATGCCATGCAACACTGCATTAAACGATATTTGACAGAAATGCAAATTTACAATGAAATGGAAAGTTTTTATCATCATTACATGCTTAATCGTTTTAAAATCTAGGTAAGCAATCCTACAAACTGCATTCATTGGTTCTCTAAAACTTCAAAGGAAAGAGAACACACAATACGCAATTCTAGAATCCAAGACAATGAAAGGATCCAACTAAAACACCACATATTTTGTCACTTCTTTATTTCGTAGTCATTTTCTCGGTTTAATACAATTATATAACAAGTATATTTTTTCAGGTGAACAGATAATACATTAATAATGCAGCATTGAAGTTTCGTCAATCACAAGAATCGTGATGGAGTATTTTCTCACAAGAATCCAAGAAAAGTTGTGAATGCTCTTGAAGACATGTCTCTTGATTGTCATTTGTTGGTAGTTCGAATAAAAATATTCATAAATATCAAGGGGAATTATTTAGTACGTTTTTCAACGACTCAATCATCATCAGTGATTATAATGTTATACTTTATTTTAATAGTTTTTCCAATAGTATGTTTTTTGTAAGAGTGTTAGAAGGTTCTGATAGCGGTTAGAGGTCGCTTTGGAAGTTTGGTTGCTTAATTGCGTGCAATCTTCGGTATGAATGGACTGTTTATAACAATCTGAGATGTGACAATTTCAGTATATGCAAAATATTCTTCAGTTTATTGCAGTTTATAACAATATTTCCCCTTTCAGCGCCCAGCCATTCCTGAATTCCAGGAGTTCAGAGGTATATCCAGATGAGAGCAGTACGTCTGTAACATACATTACAGTAAATATGGTTAGATATATAAGGATGTCACCCTACCGAAAAGGTTTTTCATGCTACGGAATGGGATACCGTAGCTCATTGAGTTATGTTCCAGCATCAGGAAACGTTCCTCGGTCGACGAGTCTTAGCCGTAAATGCTGCCGAGGACGACGCCAAGCACGACTCCTATGGTGACGATGCTTATGATGAACCAGACGAGGGGCAAGGGCCCCCTGCAGCAATGGTACCGCCGCTTCGTGTGGCCTCCATCCGTATCCCCCAGCCCGCCCTTGCCATTCAGCACGTGAGGTCCGACCATATGTGCCGGAGTGGGGAGCCCGTTGCCCGCCTTGGATTTTGATGGATCCCGGACGGGTAGCGGTTCCACGCCAGCCGGGATGACCAGGGGCCTAGGGCGCATGCCGGGAGGCAGAAGATGGGAGGGGGGCATGGGTGGCAGGTTGTAGGGCGGGGGCAGCTGGCCCATCATGGGCACTAAGGTCCCAAGCGTGCTGGCCGCCTGTGCGCTATGGAGGCTTCTGACGCTTCCATAGTGGGACTTCCTGTCCAGGGTCCTGGCAGACAGTGGCTGCGGCTGCGGACAATATCCGGGCATGGGGTGGCCGCTGTAAGCCGGGGTGGGATAGCAGTTACCCATACGCACATCGAACATAGAACCACCCCGGCGCATGGTCATCGGTGGGTGCAGGGCCACCTGGGGGAGATGCGGGTGGGGGTGACCATGCAGCACCAGGGCACCACCGTGGACAGGACATGGCTCGCCATCCATCGTGTTTACCATGTTGATGGCTGGTACACTACGGGTGGAGCGGATGGTGTTCGTGCGGCCCGCATACATAGGCGGCATGAGGCGATTGTAGCGTCGACCAGAAACGGAAGTCTCCAATTCGGAAGATGTCTCATCCGTTTCAGTAGATGTTGGAGTTGCCGGTCTCTGTGCGTTCAAGAAATTCTGTTCCCGGTGTCGCCAAGCCACAGGAGTGCGACTGTCTCCTACCGGCAAGGGGTGATTGGGCGCACGCATCTGGGGCCTGTAGTTTTCCATCTTGATTAAGTTGATGATGGACCTGTGGAAAAGGGATTGAATTACATTGAGAAATGAGGTTGGAGCGCAATAATGACAATGTCAACGGTTAAAGATTTGATGGCATAGCATCCTCTCGCCTGACTTTTGACAGTACATGCTATGCGAGCGTCCCACAAAATGCATTATCTCAAAGGCTTTCATTTACTTCCAAGAACATTTTAAATGATCTCATTAATGTGATGCAACTTGTATTTTCAGAAAACCATAAAACTTGCGCCTACACGCAATGCCGAAAGTATTTCTTTGTAATAGGTCGGTCAATTTCCATAAAAGCTGATGTTATATAACAGAAAAAAAAGTTAAACTTGTTTACTGCTTGCATACCAAGTAATCTTACGTATACGCACGTGTATCTGAAAGTTATATCAACATTTTTTTGAGCATTTTCAACTGGACTTTCAGAAGCTACTTTCGAAATTTTAATTATTAATCCCTGAAGGAAGTAAGCAAAGCTAGGGCCTTCAATGGCATCAAGGAGATCGAGACCAAACATGTTCTGTGAGCATTGTGTATCAAAAGTCAAGATGTCAGAGGTTAGCACCATTGAGAATTTGGTAGGTAATTAGGAAATGTGAACCAATGCAAATACATGCATGTACATGTATAGCAATTTCAATGTCTGTGACAGCAACCCTGATGACTATAGCAATGACCGAGGACGCATGAGTGGAAATTATCATGGACGTTTTGATTCATTAGCTTGTCAAATGGATTAAATGTGCCATTTATGCAACATTGCAACTGGTGTTCAATGAAGCTATGACATTAGCTTGACTAGCACAACTAAAGAAATCAAGATGGATCTTTTGACGATGTAAATATTTTGACATAGATTGCCAGTTATACATACAGGCTTTAATATAATATAATGTACAAGAGGTTTATTTTGAAAACAGTTAGTATACAGTGTACTCGGCATAGTTCAAAATGGACTTCCATGGCCTATAAAGGTATTCTGGCTGCTGAGGTTGCTGGAAGATTTTCCTGTTTGAACATGCCTTGAGGAGTAACCTAGAATGACCTCATGACCTTTTTCACACCCCGCTCGGAATTAACCTTGTAAACGGGGACTGAAATGAGGTCAGTTAGCCGTTCTGTAACTTTTGGCTAGGTTGTCTTGCCCACGCATGCGTAAAATGACTCAGGACAAAACTTGAATTTCACTCGATACCGCAATCTACTTTAGTTACGTGTAGTATCACGTTTAAAATCTTAAATGGACTTAATTATGATAATTTTGTATAATATTGACATAGATTTAGTGCATGGCTTGTCATACATTAAATAACAAACATGGCCAATTAATGCCTATTAAATGGAAAGAGTTAATTTATCTGAAAAGTAGTTATTTTCCAAATTAAAATGGCAAAGATTATTCATATTTTTTCTAATCATGTTCAAAAAAAAATTCCAAAAGTACCTTAAAGTGGAGACATATAATAAAAAATCCATAAGCTTACTAATTTGAAGAAATGGAAGTTTTCTTTAGATTGGACAATTATTCTGTTCTACTTTTTACAACTGTTCCTGTTTCAAATTTTGATTGAAAGCTATTCTGAAGATCTGTTCAAAATTTATTTTCATTTGATATGGACGATAACAGACGTGGTCTTTTGTCTTTAAAGTCATTGATGTTTCTAAACCATTTCATATAGTTAGACAATGGGGACATTAGATGCAAGTTTAACAAACCATATTCACTTTCTGGGCCAACAAAATTTTTGATATGCATAATTTCACAAAGATAAAAATCAGCATTTCATGACAAATTTCAAAATGACGTTTTGTTTACCGAGTAAATTGCATTCTTTTTTGGATGCATTCGAGCAGAACCATTTTGTCTGCATAAATTCATCCATTTTCCTGACTCTTTCGCTTATCTATCCATAGATACGTTCACACCAATAATTTCATTCCCTGCTATTATTCTCTTCTATGCGTATTGTGCCAGAATTGCATTGTTCCATATATTATGCTAGCTATGAAAAAAAAACTTTTGAAAAGGCGAAACTTTTAAAATGCTAAAAAACGAATACGTGAGTCCATTATACGAATTTAAAAAGTGGAACGGAATTGACGTTTTATGTGGGTGTCTGTTTTGAAAGAAGAAACAAGTATTAAACGACTACTTCCTTTCTTATTGTTGTTTAGCTATACAATTTGGGCGAGTGAAAAAACGTGAATTTCGGAATATTTTAATATTTTAGCTTTAATTAGCAGGTGGGGTCATTATATTCTAAACACTTTTAGAAAGTTTTTTTATGCCCAGTTTAACTTTCATCGTCAGATTGACCATCGCTTGTTGCTTCCATAATTAAAAAAAACCAATGTTTTTAATGAGCGAGTACTTGACCAGTATACAACATTATAATTAGCATTAATTCGCCGAAAATTTAGAAGTCTAGACTTTCACTTTACATTTATCAAAAATATATTTATTGTCAAATATCCTAGCACAATTCACAAAGATCTTTGATCAATTTTTTTGAGAATACTAACATAATTCAATGGGAATTAATTATAAGCAGTTCCGGTTCATATAAATTTTTGGATAGTTTAGATAATTTGGTGTATTGTTAATTTAGCTCGAACATTTGTATAAAGTTGATTTCTGTATTTCGAAATATACAAAATTTCCGCAATGCCATAAACCAAAATTTGATCATTTCTAGAGTGCACTTCTATAACTTTACCTATTTCAGAAATCTATAAGCCTATACTAAATGCAGGGGCTCAGGTTAACCATTACAATTGTTTTAACAATTATAGTATTATAGTTCGAACATTTGTCTAACAACTCAATTTTGACACATTGCAATTATAATTCGAACATTTGTCTAATTTCCTAAATTTTCGCAATGCCCTAAACCAGAATTTCATTGTTTATCCCATTTTCGTCCCTCATAGAAATAAAAGTTTAGTTTTAAGATTAAATTCAAACCATTACAATAAAAGCCAACGTTTCCTTGAAAATGTTCAAGATAAACAAATGTTGCACTGTATGGACCAAGATTTGAACCGGTACCAAAGTTACATCAAGATTTCTTTAGTGTTTTTTTCAAGCCATTATCACATATTACATGTACATGTAGCGCAAGCATATATCCCTGACATTCACCAAATTCGCATTTCAAACATGAACTTACCTCCTTGAGTCGAATTTAAAGTTTCCAAAACTTGGGCGTAATTTCAAGAAATCCTCATGGCGTCTTCACATAGTCCATCCCTGTAGCAGCTATCAGCACTTCGATTCCTCAAGTTTGAGAATCTCTTAATTAAGCTCCATGAAATTTCGTTAGGTCAATCGCTATCCGCGTACAGGTTGTTACGTGATAATTATGCGATTTTTTGGCCGTTCTTTCCCCTCCACTTCTCTCTCGCACACATACTTCTTTCTCCTGTAGGAGCCTGTCTCGTTATTACTCAGGTGAATCAAGGTGAGGAAGGTAAAAGTCATTAGTACAGGCTACAAGAAAAATGCCTAGCCTCCTATCCGGGTAAACATGAACCCACATATTTCAATTGTATTGTGCTCCACGGCATAATGCACCCTTCTTATTGTGCCACCCTTACCCCTAGGCTCCTTCCCCAAACAGGGGGGTCATTCTACAACCATACTGCTGTGGCTATCCAATGGTGACATGGGGGACATTGCACGAGCCATTCATTCCTAAACATTTTTAGTTCCTAGACTCGACTTCAAATTTTGCACTTAAAAACGTTTATATTTGAGGAAAAAACACACCTCAAAATGTTTGACCCATGCAATAGTTTCGGTTGATTGATGTACCGTAGCCCTGATGCGAATTATACGATAATTATCATCTCTTTTTTTGGGAACAACGAGAAAATATAATTTAAACTTGTAGAGAATTGCGGCATTTCTTGTATTGTTATTCGTGTGTTCAACCCGTGGCCCGCGGGCCATTTTCGGCCCAATGATCGCCTGGTAGCATCGCTTATTAGAGTTCATGACATACATGTACATGTTTTAAAAATGCAACCCTGATTTCACATTTTAAATTGATGAAGGCATGTAGGCATACACAGCCAATGCTTTAAATAACTTTAAAAATGCTTGGTTTTTTGTGAACTAATGCTTTGATTGAACAAAAAGAAGATCAGGATCTTTACTATAATGCCTTGAACTAAGTCTTATGTAGTTTTCCAATCAGGAAGTCATGAATGTAATGTGGTGTATTGTGACTTCGGAGGTAGCAAATAAACAAGAAATCACTGAAGTGCTTAATTGTCATGAAAACTAAATTATATGAAATTTCTAAGAGTTCACGCATCACACCCTGTAAATATTACTGCATGCAAGTTATTTGCATGCAATTATTACTGAAAATTACACTAGCATAAGTGAACAAATAAACTTTACTTGTGCAACCACATTATGTTTTTTATTATCATGTAGCCATAGCTTCAGATTTAATACTCGTTTTGGAGCATCTTAAAATGATTAATTACTTAATTTACATTGTAAATTAAACGATTTGTCGGTCAAAGTTTGGATAAAGATAACTGTTTTTAAAAATTATTAAACTAGTTTTTCAGGAAAATAATAACATAACATAGCCCTACACAGACAGTGTTTGAAATCATCGGATAGTGTTCTCCAAGTTGAAGATGGGTCAAAGAAAAAAAGGAAACAATACGTGGGAATTGTCAACTTTCCCTGTCTCGGGAATCCCTCCTCTCGTTCTATAAAAAACGTGAGTCTTTACACAAAACAATGACATTTTGTCATACAAAAACCTCACGGAGAAGCAGAGTGTAACCGCCCATGAAGAACACAAAAAGGTGATGCAGGCTGTTGCACAGAATATTACCTTTACCATTGCAAACAACTTTTGAGTAAAAAAACTAACGATAAAAGGGTTGTTTTAATTCTCATATGGCGTATTTCAACTCCCCCCCCCCCACGTTTTATCATTAGATTAAAAAAATTCCCTAGGGGAATGGCAGATTGTGCTAATGCAACTTTATCAAATTTAATGTTTAATCGGTCATTGAGATTATTCAGCGTACAAATCGGGGTCATATACGAATGACCCCATAATTATTATTATTATAGCAATACAAATTACAGTTCAAGAACGCCAGCGCCACCTAAGTTGCATTTTGTGCAACTGTTAGGCACTCCTAACAAATGGCGCCAAATTTAAAATTCGAATGGAATCCATATTGCTTAATTCTCCTCGCTTATTTTTATTTTAATCAACTATGAAATACGAAATTAATTTGAATCAAAGAAGAAGTTGAATTTAAGTGTTTGTTATGTTTTTGATTCTAGGATATTGCGGACAAAGAAAAATTTCGTGCATCCAACTTAACCAAAGTTACCAAACTTACAATGGGGAATACATGTATAAATTGAGAAATATGAATATGGAAATTTCCGGTTACCATTCTAATTAGCAATATTTTTATTGGTTTAAACTGTTTTAACTTAGTACAATATGATTCATTATTGATTTCTATATGCTGGAACATTTGACAATAAATTAAAACACTTCAAACCAATAGAAATTTAAATAATAGGATTTTTCTATGATTCTATTTTCAACAAAAGAAACCAATGAGCGAAAAAAAACAATATAATTTTTGACCAGGTTAGATCCCTGATGATTTAATTTTGTGTTTGATGAACATGTATCTAAACTCTAAACTAGCTCGATCTTTATGGTTGAACCTTGCAAAATTGTACCCCAGTTCGCCAAAAAACGGTTCCCTTCACACCCCCACAAATTGAATCAAACTCATAAGTCTGGAAACTGATAATAAAGTGCAAAATTCCCGAATTTCTTCAGGTGTTCTGTGTTCCCATGCATGTGCTGCAGGTAAAGTTGCTCGGGGTGATTGCCCTCCCACACATCGACCCGTGCCACGTGAATACCACAAGCATCCAAACGGCGCAATCTAGCCACGTTTTAATTGCCAGCATATTTTTTATTCGAGAATCTTTTTAAAATTGAGCAGGTTGGTCCAGCCGCCAGAAAGCGATTGAAAATCGGAAATTCCTTCCTGGCATCGCCCGCGTGCCAAAGCCCCGCAAAGCACACGCTGCTAGGCTGGGGTAACATCCGAAATGCTTGCAAAGTCCCCTAGCTCGTTGTCTATGACGGCTAGTAAACAAAACATGGATGCCAACAAGCGAGGCGACAACGACAGAGAGTCCGAAATTGCCGTTCAGCGCGTGCCGTCAAAACGGCTAAAAAAGGAGGCATTGAAAAAAAGTGTCCACAAGACACTGAAAAACCTAGAAGATTTCACGGCCAAGGAAGTGTTGAGCGTGAACGCGAGTACCAAATCGGTTTTTCTGCGGTGCAAAGTGAAAGATCGGGACGGAGACGCCGTTATCATTTTGGAGAAAACCGCTTTCAAAGAAAACGAAGTGGGAAAAATCCTCACCGGACAGACTTTGCTCAATCAGCAATTGCATAACGACATTTACGGCACCTACGCCTGCACCATTCAACCGGAATTAAATGGTACGTTTAATTGGCTTTTACAAAATTCAATTAAAAATCGAATTAAAACTGCAGCCTTCCACCCCCCTACTCGCTGGATTTGGACTCGACCCGATCGGCTCGAACGTGTGGAGCGGATGCGTTCTACGTTTCTCCTCTCGTTAGCTTCGTGTGGAGCGGTCTCTGGCCAACTGAGCGGAGTTTACAGGGTGCCACCAGACACTTTTTTGACGTGAAAAATTAATGCCAATGGGATCTTTATCATTTACAGATTTTCGATTACATTTCGATCTCTTATTAATTAACCAATGAGCCGGTTGGAGATTTTATCGGCTTTTTTTCTTCTTGGGTCATAATCGTGCGGTTTAACAAAAAACCATAAAATGCATTGTTCAGGACGGGATGAGACATTTAATTGACACGACTGATATTAGATGGCGTTTGAATCGCTCTAGGGCAGTTGCTCATAAGGTTGTTTTCCCACACTTGACCTTTATCTGGCATGACCTAACCCAACGTAACCTTACCCAAATTATCAATATTGGGTGGGGAAATGTATGGTTCACAGGTTTAATGACAAAAGAAATATTTCTAAAAAATGCTTATATGAAGAAACCATTATATAATAATGATTTTAAGTATAAAATATGTACACACATTTATATTTTAAACAAAACAAACATTGTCCTATGAACTTTGAGTATGATCGCAATAGAATCATTACAATTTCAATAGGGATTCAATTTCCATTCATCCCGTCTTTATTTACACATGAAAATAGTTCACATAATATGTTGAACTATTTTATAGTAGTGGAACATACATGTAGGCTATTATTTTGGATACTTGTACTATGGAATGTTGCAATCATTTCTTGTTCCATTTCTTACATCCTGTATAATTATCCATATATCTACAAAGATATATAAACTAATTGATTTTAATATAATGTGCACTGTGGGGATAATATAAAGTTAAGGGACATTTTTTTGTTTGAAGAAATTTTTATATCTCGTATGGATCTCTAACATTTTAACAATGCAGTGAGGAGATTATTTATTCCATTTACTCTATTGATTTTTAAATCAATATGCACATAAATACAATTTAAATGAAAATAATTGCAGTAGTGATAGTGGGGTTGACTAACTACTGACTACATTGTTTCGGTGACATCGGCTTGCTGAAATCTTCAGTAATTCTAAACTCGCATAACCGGAATGTAGTGCAAACGCATTGATAATCTGAATCTAATGTAAATGTTAGGTTTCGGTTATCTTCGTATTATCAATATAAATAAAAAATAACTGCAATTTCCCAATAAATTTTCGCTTTGTATAATAAAAAATGAAACCAGTTAGGTGATGCTTTTAATTAATTTTTATCACTTTGTAAATCCCCGAGCATTTAATTTTTCAGGTGTCAAAGCAACAATTATCCACCCAGCAACAGAAAAACACGTGGAAAAATATCGTTCGACACCCGCTTGCTTGGTTGTGGAAACACCGAAAGATTATTCCAATATCACCAAACCATGGATCAACGACATGGCTCACTCCAGTTTACAGGTAGTTATCGTCAGACTAAAAGGATATTAATTTGTCACCTGTCTAAACCTATTTTTATATATCTTAATTTCAGTTATCGAGCATTTCTTAATTTTAACATCATCAAATTATTTCCCTTGATTTTGCAGTGGGTAGAAAACATTTTGGTACACAAATGCGAAGAAGACCGTATTGTGTTCGAGGACCCAGATCCCGATTTAGGCTTCATTTTACTCCCCGATATGAAGTGGAATCTAGAAAAGGTTGAAGAACTGTACTTGGTGGCTATTGTACATAAAAGAGGGATCACATCGATTAGGGAGCTGAATAACACCCATGTACCTCTGCTGCAAAACATTCAGAAAAAAGCTGTGGTGAGTTGTTCGTGGTTGCCATTGATGAAAGTTTCATATGTGGCATCAATGTTCGTTTAAAAAAACTGCACATGATCGATAGCGGAAACAGAATAATTGAGCAGCATGGCATTCTTTCGGAAATTATTTATGCACCAACCTAAAGCTATCGTGAGATCAGTCAGCATCATTTGTTTCCATTTTAAATTGCTCAATTGTATCAAATTGCCAAAACGAATATTTCCAAACTTGAACCAGCATTGCGTACCAGTTTTCTTAAACCAAAATATTTTTTATTCTCGTTTCAGGCTGCTATTAAACACAGATTTGGCGTGGACAAGCATCACTTACGCGCCTTTCTGCACTACCATCCTTCATATTATCATTTACATGTCCACTTCACGCATATGCGAGGGGATGGCGCAAGCGCCTTTGCTTCCATTCAGGCAGAAAGAGCCCACATGTTAGAAACAATCATTAATAATATTCAGATAATCCCTAATTATTACCAAGTTGCCAATTTAACCTTTGCATTGAAAGAGGATGACCCCTTGTGGAAAAAATTTCAAAAAGTGGGCAAGTTTTCTACTGTGTGATGGTAAATGGATTTCACATGCCGGTTGAATAGTGCATACCTTTTTTATTGTAAAGTGGGTTTTCAAAAACGACAAAATTTTCGCATTAAACAATTTGCATCGGTTCCAGTTTCCTCTCAAACCCCTATCACCTTGCCTTCATCCTTCCATCTTGTTTTTTAATAATAAAAACAGTGCAATGACCAATGACATTTGAGTTTCATTGGTTCATTGAACTTCTTTTTAATTGGGAGGTATTGCTGAAAAAATTCACTAAATAACCCGTAGTCATGCAAGCATTGTGCATCTTTTTTATTATTTTAAACTGCACCTCATCAGATCTGATGTAAATATGTTTATCAAGGAACTGATTTCCAGAACACTGAATTTGGAATATAAGTAATAATGAAGAGCATAAAAGCATTGACGCATTGAATACACAAGTTTTCTTTTCTTATTTAAATTTGATCTATATTGTGACTATTTGTTATTACAACGTTATTATTTCTAGTTTTCATATTCGTTTCTGTTTGAACACCTTAATGTTTAGCATATTTGATCAAACTAATGGCAGCCAACATGCTTTTGCATTTGTTTAGCAATAAGCAATTTGATAACTTGAAAAAAAAGCTGGTATAAAAAAATTTAGTTCGAGCTCGTTGAATCCTCTTAAATAATTCTTTATGCAATGCTATTGCAGAGTCTTCTATGTTTGGTAAAATGGAAAACATTAATAAAAAACCAAGGTGATGACACATTAGCCATGACTATTGAAATGTTATTGATGCCATAAGCTTAATCCCCGAGGGTCGTTATCAAATGTTTAATTTAAGTCAGTAGTTACTGAGAGATGTGTACCAAAGAGAACCAGTTAGGATTTAATAAAAATGTGGGGTATTAAGCTTGAGGTTTCATTATATTCTACATAGACATTGTTAATGCCTCATTTCAATGAGTTAATCATCTATTACACTTTAATTAGTCTGTGCACCGTGGGCTCAAATTTATGTACAACAAATTAATGAGATAATATCTGCAATTGTACCCTCAAAAGTTATTATTTTAAACAATAAAAAAAGACATTTCTAAGAATATAAAGGTAACCATCGACAAATGGGCCGTTTAAATGAAGACTTCCCAAGTCTGCCAACTTGTAATTTGACATTAAAGAGGCCATGGAGGAATTTTAATGCACCCTTGCCCTTAGGTGCCTCCACCCTCTATCATTAAGAACATCGCATAGGTGTCCAATTATTTTAAGGGATGTACAATTCCCTTGCTTTACATGCATTGAAAACTATAGGGTGTGACTTGTTTCCAAATCCTTCCGCAATGTTCAGTCATAATAATAAAGCGGCAGGAGCAAAAAAAAAAAAAAAAAAAGACGTTCCTAGCACCTGATTTGCTGAATAATTCTAGCAGGTGTGGAAGTTTCGTGCCAAGGCAGACTTGTGGCCAGTATCACATCAGAATCTGGAGCAGACGGAGGGCATATTTTATGAGAAAGCCACTGTTGATAGCAAATTTCTGAAATGGAGCTTTTGAGCATGTTTAAATTTGTCATTTGTCTGATAAGCGCTTGCCGGCCTAATACCGATGATAGCAAAGGGCTGCAAAAGATCCCTTTTGATTCACAAAATATGAGCCTCGATTCTGGTCTAAACCCAATCGTTGAAAATGACAGTGAAAACGAGCTTGAGATACATCAAGTGCCTTCAATTTTTCTTCAAAACACCAAAGTCAAGAGACAAGCAATTGTTCAGCAGCAAGAAGACGAGTTTGGACTGCTTGAGCGATCCAATCAACCAAAGGTAGGTTCCTACATGTATTAAGTTTTCCATTATTGAAAAACTGCTCCTTGTTGGACCAAGGAAACGTCCTTGTGCTTTACACAATATTAATGATTTTTAGTGTACGGCAATTTACTAACTTGGAGTAACGTGATACAAGTCAGCCAATAGCAGTAGAGATTTGTAGCTTATTTTATGAATGAAACTGCCCATTTCTGTTTGCACTCTAGTTTAGAACAAGTCGTTTAAGGTTGTGAGCCATGTACCTACCATTAGATAAATTAGGTTCACAAGTTTGGCAAAATGAGTATTTTGTGAAATTGAAGATATACAACAAAGATTTCACATACTGACAGATTAGTTCATAGACTTATTGCTAATATTAATGTGTCTTATAAGCTTAATACACAAGAAAGAATGCAAATGTATTCATGTAGCATTCCATTAGAGTACAAACTATTGAGTAAAGAACAATGCGCTTTTTTATGCAAATAAGTTCTTGTAGGTCTGCTGTAATTTAATACCACATTGTTCTAAAAAAAGTGTCATATTCATTTGATCCATAGCGTACAGTAAATTATGTGGTGGTTCATATTGCAATTATTAGAAAGTTTCAAAGTATAAGTGGTCTTGAAACATATGAAAAGTATATAAGCCCATTCTACAGTGAATTAATACTGCTGGCTAAAAAGCTTATGATGTAAGCTACAAATTCAATTTCTTAATGGCATACGACATACGCAATAAATTATTCCGGGATTTTCACAATGTTTTAAAAAAAAAACTATCTTCTTAGCAGATCTCTTACGATAAAGGCAACACATTTTCGTTGCATGAAGTTTTATAATTTTGAAAACAAAGGAATAAAACTAGCTTTTCAAGCGTTTTGGCGAGAAATAGAATTTTAAATGGCCTATTTAATAGTGCATTCCAATTTGGCTGCTAGTGAGGCGCCATTTTACCCCATGTTATTTCAGGGTTTCACCGGTCTCTTTTATATTAGAATCACGTCTGCAAGTTTTGAAGATTAATTCTATCGATAAAATAAAATAAGAAATAAAAACAACAACAACTCACATGCTAAATCTTGTTCGAACCTTCGAAAGAAACACCACATTGTCAACTTGTACGCGCTTTGAATTTCAAACCACCAAATGCACAAAAATCTTTTCCTCACGACCTCAGATGTGTCGCCTTCCTAGCGTAAGGAGTTAAAATTAACCAATGAACATCAGGTGGCACACTGTAAACTTGATGCCTTAACCCAAACAACCAATAAGAGACAGGCGGCAATCTGCAAGTACGATTTTCAAGGTAAACCCATCAGCTGATGGTAAAAAAAATATGCAAATATTCGCCAATAAAATTTCTTATGAAAAATAGTCCTCATTTTTTAACTTTAATTGCTGAATGTACATTATAATTTGAATAAATAGCATAATTGAAATAGATGCATGAGTTGGGAAAATTGTTTAAAAAAGGTCAATTTGAAATGTCAAGACGGGCCGGATATGGCCCGCGGGCCACAGTTTAACAACCTTAATTTTTTTACAGAAGGAATAGGCCTATATATTTTCATTAAATAACAAATATTTTTTTGAAAAATTAGGAGAGGGGAACGACTGCACACAATGATGAGGAAATCCTACAAAAACCGGGAGTCGATGGATTCTAAATTTTGCACGAATTGCAGGAAATCCTTGATTGGTGATGGGTTAATTGGCATGGGACACACACATTTCTCTAATTTTTACCCCCAACAAACAAAAACACCCATTCTTTGGTATAAAAATACTGTAAATACACAATAATGTACAAGTGGGCATGCATCTACCAAACTTGAAACTGCATGAATGTTTCATTACTGTACATTTTACTTTTATCATTGGCCATGGGAACATTTTTGGTAAAAATAAAAAGAACAATACATGTACAGTACTAGTAGTTACATTTCCAGTTCTTTCATTATTTAGCATGAAGACGGAGGTCCTTGCAAGTTCAACAATGACTGTCTTAGCGGCTGTTGTTTAGCCCCTACAAGAGAGTCCCGACAATGTGCCCCAATGGTATCCAGAGGAGACCGTTGTGAATCCAGCCAAATAAAAGGAGGATACTATGCTGATTTCTGTCCTTGTCTGGCAGGAGATGGTAACATGAATTCTTAACCCATAGAGCAACCGCAATTAATATACTTAAGCTACTGATTTCACTTTATATACATTATTTTATTTTCAGATGCATGCAGACACGCAAGTCGAACAGCAACGAGGCACATGATATGTCGAAATTGATAACAAACGATAAATAACGCGTGTACAAATCCGTCCAGCGGATAAAAAAACAAATGAAAAATATCGTAATGAACGAAGTTAAGCATAAATAAGTTAATTGCTTTCTTGGGTAAGAAAGCTAAATTTTAGTTTTAAAGGGTGACTATATACTGTTCCTATACTTTCAGAGTTTTCTAGGCAATGTACTTTCCCAATAAAATTGTGTTTTAAAATAAAAAAATAAACGAAATTCTAACCCTGAAAATTTGCCAGAACTTTTTTCGTTAAATCCCCAACCAAATTCTTGTTCCTTGAAGTTATTGAAATGTCCCAGCAAACAGAATTTTGTTCCCTGGTATATGCATCTAATGTTTCCATTTGTTTAAAAAAACGAAGAAAAAAAATTCCTGCAACTGTCTAAAGCTTAAGAATGAAATAAATGACTATGTTGGCTGGGATTTATTCTAAAGTGCTGGGAAAAAACTTTATAAATAAATAAAATAATAAATAACGAGGTTTAATAAATTTCGCTTGCTTCACCCGCATTGCATCTCGGATTGCTCAGGTAGCCTAATAACGACAGGAAAACATGCCTCCTCTTAGTAAAATTTTACCATAGATTAAAACGAACAAAAAATGGATACGACTATGACTAAGACTCACCTACGAAAAGACTATAATTTAGTTACCCGTACAAGGCGTCTGCTGCCAATCTAACGAGAAACCCCGACCGAGTTTGTAATCCGAAGTCTTGTCTGTCACGTAATAGATTACAAATGGCATCAAATGACCTGAAAGTTACATAAATTTTGTATTTAATATGTGACATTAGAAGATTCCTTCAGAAAGTTCTCTTTTCTTCCCCGCTAAGCGGGCTACACCTGATGGCACATCGGGCCAGATTTGGCTCGCGTGCCATATTTTGCCACTCTTATCCAACAAAATCCAAGAATGATATATTTTTTGATTTTTCCTCAAAATAATAATGCATCTAACAAAGATTCGTTCTATTTAATACTTGTGCCGTTGTATCCTCATCTAAACAAATAATATAATGGAAACTTACTGTAAATTAGGGCACTGTCTGCTGCACCGTCTTGAGCATGGAACCTGTTGCCACAGAATCGATTGCTACCCACTGGTTGCAAATCGAGAGCACCATTTGGAATCATAAGAAAGTCTTTGTTGCAAGTTCCCTCGGTGTTGGCTCGGACTTCGGACGCATTGGGCTCCACTCCGACTTCAAATGGTTCGTGCACATTGTAGCGGATTCCGCAGAATCCAGATTCCCGCCTCAAGCAGATACCGTAATTCAATCCACTCTGATAGCCTCGATATTCGTCGGGTGCATCGTAGTTAAAGCTTCTTAGGGAACCTGATGGACCCTTGTAATACAGGAAGCAGCCGGATGGTGCTAAAACAACGAATCGTATAGCTTTAGTGAGTGGAATCTGGAGAAATATTATCGAGTAGTGCAAAGTAGTGATTCAATACCTATGGAAGGTGAATTGCATTCAATCTGAGAAACTTTAATGTTCCAAAGTCTATTATGCTTATGTCCGGTTGTCACAACTGATAATGGAACGGAGTTCACGCCTTTCGGGAAATCCACGTAAACTAAAGCATAGAAAATGGACCGGAATTAGCCTACATGTACTTTTTTCAGATGAAAATGACTCTATAAGTAATAAGGTAAGTATACAAAAAAAACAAGTTTTTTTTTAAAAAATCAAGACAAGGCCACACAAACATGAGTATAGTGTATATAATGTATACATATAACATTTGTCTGGCGACTATCCAAAGTTGTCTGAACATGTCTAGACCAGTCTAAACAAGTATTTTCAAGATTTCCTTATTTTTTGAAAATCTTAAAAATTCATATTTTGAAAATCCTGAAAATTCAAATTTAGACTGATCTAGCCATGTTCAAACAACTTGATTTTTTGAAAAACTAAATTTTTTTAAAATAAAAATTATGCTATTTTTTAAGTAAACCACACAGAATTTAAATTGACTTTAAAGAATGCCTATAACAAAAAATAAATAAATATACCAACATACCAGCCCTATATCAATATAAAAAATACCATAATTATTTAACGATCTGTTAGAAAGCTAACTAACCACATACATTATTTTTTCTTAAGCCCAATTCTTATATTAACAGATGAATTCAATTCAATTCAATTCTTTACCCTGCAGTCAGCATTCATCATGCCATGTGGCAGGGGGCAAAGTGCCAGATATTTAAAGGGGAGAGTATACGGTCGTGGCCGAATTTTTGGGGAACTATCCCGGCATCTGCCTATATGGGCGATTACGGTAGGTTGTGG
>JAQGCC010000320.1:0-41708 GCA_034698905.1 Xestoiulus laeticollis | reverse complement strand
TAACTGCATAAGAACCTATCTCTGTATCCTGTCAAGGATGTCTAAAAAGCACAAAATTAAAAAAAAATTATAACAGTAAGTAAAAGCTCAACTGCCGACCTGGGGGTGCCAAACACCCCTAGGGTGGCATCTGAGGGTTAAACAATTTGTACAGTAAAGTAATGAATTTAAAAATAAGTGCGAGTTTGTTTTCTTAATAAGGTCATTCGCTTAAATGCCTTTAATAAAATTTGTGCTTCCAAATCAAGCTAAAAAATTAATTTAGTATGAAATATGTATCTAGGGTAAACACGATCTATTCCTGGTAATCTGTATATTGGTAGCGAGCTTTCCAGAAAATAATTTCGGAAAGTCTTTGAAAAATCGATATTTCACTCGCACTTTCCTAAATCTCGATCATATTGACTTAATCTTGACGATGTAAATTGAGATCGGAAATCTATATCACTATGGCAATTTATAACAGATTCATTAGTAAATAGGAACCTGAAAGCAAGAGAACGTTCAGATTTCCACCATCCATTACAAAAGGAAATGCATCCGTGCCATTTCTTAGACTACTCTCTTATTGAACTTTCCAAAGTAGCTTTACACTATATCAAATGCGCGTAAATAAAGCCATACCCCACTTGCAATTACTTGCCTGTATTTTATGGCGTTACAATTCATGTTGCTAATCCGAAATGCTAATTGGAGCGAGTTAATTAGATGTTGTATACACCTTTTGGAAACCATTTTAATGCAAGAAATAAAATTAATGAAAAGATCAGGCATGCAGAAATTGAATTTCAACTTTTTTTAGTCGTCTCGATGGCACTACACACAAAGACAACAAATAAAACTAAATACGACTCACGTAAAAACGAAAGCAGTAAATTAAATAGTTTTAACTTATAATGGTGTTTCTAATAATAATTACTTCCAGTATGTGGAAAGTCTAGCTACTAGTTAGAATTGTGGTTAGTTTTTAAGAGCAAATTAAGGCAACATTTATTTAATTTGTTCATGTACTTTATTGCAAGGCTCTGAGAAAAAAAAAAGCAGTATGAATGTGCAACAACAAAAAAATCAGCCAATACTTTTAATTATTTTGCGTACGATTTTTCTATTTCAATTTACTTTATAGACAATGTAGGAAAATATGCAGTTGTAGTGATAGCTCTATTGAATAATCGATTTCGACGAGTGTGAAACACTTATTACAGAGCCTCCAGCAAGAAGTGAAGATTGTGGAATAGCTTTCCTGTGTATAGAATTGTGCAATTTATAAATAATTCACCTATTTCAATGTTTATCTGCAATGGCATATGACTGGTAGTATTTGATTTCCTCATGCATTTTATTTAAGAGACTGCAGTGTTCTGATAGTGCTTGGAGCATTTCTGACGACTTTGCGATAGCAATTCCTCTTTTTTTATAAACCAATACAAAGATAATAAGTACAAATCATTAATTAATTTAAATACAATCCTGTCTAAGCTTAAAATAAACGTATACATTCACAAAACCAACTAAACAGTTTACCATGAATAATCTATGGTTGCTATGCAGTTTGGCTTCGACGTGTGTAAACCATCATTATATTGGTATAGGTTAAGCTAGCGAAATAATTACAAATCCATAGATTTTCAATATTTTGGCATATGGCAATAAAAATATTGCAAGGGGGAAAACTGACATTTATTACTGTAGGGTTATTTATGGGTGTTTTTCAACAGATTATGGCAAATTTCTGAAGGCCCACGCGTTGATTGCCATGTAATGATTATCGATTAGAACTCTATGCAAATGTTTTCATATGAAAACTTGCGAGCACGTGGAGTATTTCACATTATGACATTGTTAAATGTGTTTATTGCGAAAAAGCTATTACAGCAAATATGAAATAAGCTTTAATAATATGTATTGCGAGCCAATCTTCCTATAATGTCTCAAATGGCTATAATAAAAGGTGGGAACTGAAACGTTATGCAAATTTGCCACGAACGCATTATTTTTTCTTGTACATGGAGGTGCAATAAGCCTATTTTTTAAAAGCAACAACAATAACCAGTCAGCCTTATTTCTATTTGCATCATTATTAGAGTTTTTGTACTTTGTTGACATTTCACTTTTATGGTCATAATGCAACGCAAATGCTCGCTAATTTGAATAATGCATAGATATATTTAACAACATCACAAATTGTTTCGTTTACATGCAATGAGAATTGCAAATGTTAGTGCATGGGTACATGTGGTAGAATGTAAATTGTGCGGCATTATATTCCTTTTAGTTGAAAATAGCCTATATATATATATATATATATACTGTCAAGTCTTGCATCTGAAATCATCAGTGCAATGGAGCTGCTGCGGAAAATTTGGTTTAATTTAGGTAATTTGGCAAATCTAATGGGAATATCACCCTGTATTAAAGCAATGTTTCTATAATGCGTTTTGCTAATCTATATCTGTGCTAGATTGTGCCTATCACGCAAGTGCACTTTAAAATTCCATTGGGTGAGTAGTTTGATCAAAAAGCCCTACCAATGAAATCTGATGAATTTCCATGATAACGATTATGGAGAATTTATACCATACATGTCTACAGGGAAAGGCTAAGTCATGATGAAATAACGGTATATATATGCCATTTTCATGACATACAAAGACTAACATATTGTATATTTATTTGCAGTTTTTTTTAAATATAGAATTACAAGACTTGTAACGATTTTTTCAATTGAACAATCTTGAATTTTCATTTTTTATATTGAACGTTTTATAATGGAGCATGTTCAATTATAGTGACTTTGGAGGGGCGTGCCCGGCTGACCAGCACAGTTTTTGTCATTGGTGTTATACTATTCAGCTAATACCTTAGGGAAATCTGGCTGCAAGCATGCTGTTATATATACGAGCCAAACAAAAGTGGTAGACTTACGAAATGGCATTAAATCAGAATTAGGAAAGTCCTCTTGAGAAATGACACTTTCTTAGTTTACTATAGTCTCTTAGCAAGGTGCATCCATCGCTGATTAGGCACTGTTTTCCCATAATGGTACTTATTTAACTTGAATTATGGTTTACTTCACTGAAAATTTATCAACTTGAAAGCCCCCATCCTGTGATATCCGGATGCAAGTTCGTTTTTTCCCATGTGAAAACCATGTGTGTTTTTCCAAGTAAAATAAATGAGGTGATCTTTATAAGCATTCAAATTTAATCTGGCATGTTATTTTTAAAGATGCGAAAGAAAGTCAACTATGCTGGTTAGAATTTTAGTATTGGCTTCATAATTGTTACTTGAACTATTTTCTGAACTATTTTTAAATTGAAAGTAACCGTGAATAACGGTTTGGAATTAGAATAGGATATTTTATCAAGTCGATTTGCAATAAACTGATATTACTTAATTAAAAGACTCGAATTATTATTTAGACCTTTTTAATATAACCAGCTACTAAACAATATACTTGCACCGGATTTAAAGCTGAACATCTACTAATATAGTTAGCTGCATTTTGATGTTGGAACTTTTGTTTATGTACTTCGTAAATATTTGCAGTTGTTTCATTAGATGCAGCTGAAAATCTCTAAAAATGTCATTTGTATATTGAAATTAAGCTCATACGCCAAGTAATATTAAAAGCAGTTTCATCTTATTTGAGTTGAAAGCGTTTACATGTGAATGCATTGCTGAATCCTTCATATTCTCATATTCATTTGGTGCAGTTAGGATTTGACGCATTCGCTGCTTATCGAAGCATGAGAACATTTCAAATTTCGGTTTCATTTATATTACATCATTTCTTTCAAAATTTAATTATTTTTTTCTATTGGTATCTATGAAATCATAATATCGACATAAAGACGTATTTATTTTTCTTGAGATGTTTTTTGAAGTGAGATTTGATACCTATTATTCGGCGAATCACACACATCTGTGTACTCTTTTAAATTTGGGATAACTAGAAAACATCGATAGCGCATTTGCTAGAAACGTGAAATTCTTAAAAATTGAAACCTAAAATAACACGCAATTTCGTTGAAAGATGTGTATTGATTTTTCATTAGATATGAAAGTCGCAGTAAAATATAATTAGCTGAATTCAGATGTCTAATCTTCTAAATATCAATTTTTAAAAAATTAAGATATTTTATGCAGATGAATTGACATTCAATCTTTACCATAATGACTAGCAGATGACGGATTTTCATATCAACGGATTCCTTTGATTTGCCATTTTTGGTATTTAATATATAAATTATAGGTAAGAAGCTTAAAATGTAAATGCTTTTTTAATTAAACGTTTACGGATTTAAGAGATTGTGGATAAATGAATACTATTAATGTTACTTCCTTTTCATATATATTTGATGGTTGCTAGTGTCTTCGTTGGATTTCAAATTGCAATAACCATAGCTTAATTTTCTTTAAATAACCTGTATATATAGGAAATAAACTCAATTCAGTTATCAATTTGCGTTTTCATGCTTGTATCACATGTTGGTTTATTTACTAAATTTAAAAATATTAGACTAATAGCACTAATATTCTGTAAACTAATGTTTTCAGATGTTTGAATATGAAAAATTTAATGTCTTTTTCAGAACTTATCTTCTTTAAAATCTATTAATTCGATGCATTTTATCACTTTGAATGATTTCGGTTTTAGTAAGCCATGGATTTTTGTGTCATTTCCCCCACTTCTAAGCCTTTTCTCTTGATGTTTTCCTTTCAGAATAGAAAGAAGACAAAATTGGCATCAAAATCCTAAATGTCATATACAGAAATTTCGGCATTTCGCCAAACTTTATCGACCATTTGACACTTTCGCATTGGCCCATAATGTGAATAACTCGCTGTGGTGCTATAAGTTTATATGCATGAGGACAATTGCGGTTTTTGCATGTAAATTTTATTAGACTGCATAAAATATTAATATTTTTTTTTCTTTCTTGAATTCAACTTTCAAATAAGCTGATATGTGACGATTTTCATTTTATTATTATTTAAATTTTGCGCTATTTCCTAGCCAGAAAATTGCACATCCTCGCTCACGTCTATTGAAATGAAATAACCTGCTTAAATTGCGTGTGCCCACATCGTCATAGTTTAAAATAAAATAAAAAGTACCCGAATGTGCTTTTTAGGCTTTTTATTGTCGCTTTTTTGAATTTCATAAAAAATCTCAAAGGATTACTTTGTTTATATGGAATTCAACGCTAGTTTGCGAATAAAAGCATAATCGATATTTTTTCCATGCATGTTGTTTTTTTTTATATTTTTTGGCATCACCGTTTTTTTTTCTGTCAATTTCTTCACATTATAATGCTAAAGAGCGTTGAAATATCTGTCAATTTTTTCTCATATTTTTCCTTGGCAAAAATAACGCAATTTCATACGTGCTTTGTTGACTAAACTACCCATATTTTCACGTTGGCAATATAATGATTGCATTTGCAATAACTTATTTAAATATCCCTACAATGTTATTTGCTAGCAAGCAATGCGATTTTCGATTTTGATCAGATATACGACTACAACGTAATAAGACGTGATTTAAAATCTCATTGATATTGCATATTTTGGCAACCATTTCTGAATATTGATAAAAATGTTGATTCTAGCACTAGCTGACTGGCAAAGGGTTTGGGTTCTCAATATAAATACTATCTATTATATGACATAAAAACTTGTTTAATTTAAAATATGTTGATGACGAGATTATGTTAACCAGGCAACTTTATCACTTTCCATTAGAGACATATCAACCTATAATGCCTTTAAAATGCATATAAATATTGATTTTCTCTAAACTTTGGTCTCTATACGTATTCTGTCTGTTCAGTACCGTTCAAAGCTGAAACTCTTGTATATGAGTAAATTGTTAGCCTAATTGCTGCAAGTTCCACGAAGTGCAACTTTCTTGGAAGATTGAAATTTCTTTGAATATTTTAAATTGATAGCGTCATTTCGATGCTAAATCTTTTCTTTGGTTTTAACATTGTAGTGCAAGAAAATGCGTATATTGCCACCATGTATTTCACTGAAATTCCACGAAACGAATATCAGATGCGATTTTATTTTATGATCATACTTAAATTACTTGATTGCATTTAAAGCATTTTATTGAACAGTATGTTGTGCATTCTAAAAGATGTTTAAAGATTAAAATACGCTTGCTTTTCTAGAAAATTTAGAACCAACATAAAATCATAAATCTTTTGAGAGGAGTAGAATACTTGACGCTTGTTTTAAATAATTTCTAGAAACTAGGATAAATTTCACTTTAGACCCTAAATCATCAAAAAGTTTTATTTATTCTCGTGGAACAACGTCACATGATATTTACTTTTAGCTTAAATACATATAAAATCACGATTTCTCGTGCGGCTTGCTATTTTCTGAAAGTAAAATGCATCATTGTCTAGAGAAAATAAACTTGGGAGAATATATCGTTCCCGAATGCGCGGGCAAGTGAATTCTAAACATTTTGACATGATCTACTAAAGATGCATGAGATTCAAATAACATGACATAATCATGTTTGGATGCATTTTATTTGCGTTTTCTTTGGATTTGAAAGCCTGCGCCTGAGAAACTTTCTAGATCTTTATTCGGCGTTTCATTGATCGCTAAAATGCGATTATTTAATGTGAACGTAGTCATGGTTATGCACTTTAGCTTCACCTAAATCTGACTTCTAGTTTTAAACTTAAGACATTTTAAGAATCGATTCACATATATCGATGCTATTTCAGTAAGTGGCCATAAGGACGCCATTTTCGATTGAAGTTGGTCATCCCATTAACAACTATCATAAATTTCATTTTCGAAGTGATCGTGGAAGTTAATAAGCTTTAGTTCTTATAAGAATGCCAATAGAAATGACCAATTCAAAATTAGCAAAAGTGCAGCTTCATTTTTCCCCTCGATAATCTCTGTAATTGGACAAACAAGAGCTCGATTGTGGTCAATTGGCGCCATCGCAGGACATCCAACCACATTATTGGATTCTGCATAGTTTACATGCATGGTTACTTAGCGCATTTGTTGTTCTAGGATATTATCAAGTTACATAGGTTAAAACACTACGCATTTTCATTATTATATTCTTTTTAAAAAACAGCAGATCAACTATTCATAGTTTTAATGCACTTGTCTTCATAGTATTAATTTCTTTCTGTTTTAAATAAACATATAATTCAAGACAGAAATGGTTTATATAAACCACTTTTCATCGCGTGTGAAGTATGCATTTTTTGGAAAACATCCTATTCCCAGGAATAAATGGATTCTATTATGCAAATCTAGAATAATACAGATTTAATTAGCTTTGGAGTAGGAAAAATGCAATTTTACTGCTGTAATAAATCTGTGTATTGCATCAATACACGCAGTTTGCAATTCTGATAATCAAACATAAACGTACCATTCAACAGTTTTTTCTACCAGAAATTGTGGTTAATTACTCTTTCTATCAAAAATCGACTTTAAAAGTTTTTTACAGCCTAAAGATCGACAAAAATGTAGTTTTCGTTCAGCAGCTATTTGTCTAGGTCTACATATGTTTTCAGCTCTCCCCCTGCGCAAGCAATGTAAATTCATGCCAGAGGCATTGAATAAATATTGGGTCCTATACTATCTTTGCCATCCAAGCTCTTTGATACAGAAAAGACTTCATGTTTATACGCAATACAGGAAGCAGTTCATTGATTTCCCTTTTTTTCCTTTTTAGTTGGCATAGATTTACCATTAAGCCATTGCGCAACTTACTTTTTTTCTGTTTTGTTTATATTTCAAGCTAAAAACTTTTAAAAGCTTAAGTCTCTATTGTTTGTGACAATAGAATTCACATGCCATAACCAGAAAATGATATTAGGTTTTATGGAAACAAAATCTAAAACAAAGACTTCTGCCCTTTTACTCGATGAAGCTCTATATAGTATAAATATTTCGTCCTTTGTCATGTCAATATGTCATAGACATTTATGAAATTGTCTAGAGCTACCATATCTTTGGGATAGCAATCCAATTTGAAGGACGTTTTGAAGCAGATTTATAGTGTGTACAAATTTAAGCTTTGGTTAAACTCCTTCATGTTGAAATTTTGAAGATTTATTAAGAAAGATTGGTGCGCTCTAAACATACAATTTGTAGACAAAAAATAGTCTACATTATTCAATTTAAACTTGATTATACCTTTTGAAATGTGATATTGATCCTGTGAGCATTACACGCTAAAACTTTTGTGGCATAAGTATGTCTCGCATTTAATTGAAATAAATGATTTTAAGTGTTTGTTTCAATCGTCAATTAATCTTGAATTAATTATGGCATTACGCAATCCCTTAAGGGAAAATCACCACAAATTCATTTAAAAAATACAATGAACAGTTGGACAAAATTCTCAAGATTTGCTGTATTTTATTTACAAAAAATATCCTCACAACATGCTGTGTCATTAAATTAATTACCTAATAGAGTGGTAATTTAAGACTGAAATTTTTTATTAAAAATTGTAAATTGAAGTGATGTATCTTATAAGAATCCAGATAACGTTAATTAAACTTATGGAATATTGCTTCCAACTGATCATGATTTTTTATATCTCTCATATTTTCGATGAATTTTACTCATACCAGTATATCACCTTTTCATTTCATTAAATTTAATCTGCATATAAATATAGCTTCAACATTTTAATAACGTTTATTTCATTAGAACGTTTTATTGATTTTCATTGCATAGCGTTGATTAGTTTGAAAGTCATTTATATCATCATGTCACAGAATGGCACGCTTAAATTGCTTTATTCAGAAGTTGTTAGTTGTGAATATCTAGCATAAAATCGATTGTTTTTAGATGTAACTAGTGCCAATTATAATAGAGACCGTAGTATTAGCTATATTAATTATACAGAGTCGTTAAAACAGGATACTCTTTATTCAAAGCTGGCTGGATTTTATGGTTCACTTGTTTAACTATTGAGCTTAATTTACGTTTCTGTTGTTTTCACTTAGGTTTCTGCAAGACTGGAGACATATTTGGGCCAAGTTTTCTAAGTGAGCCACCATTCAGACTGGACTTTTCAAATTCAACTTTTTCAAGTGCTGATTGCCAGGTGGATGGAAACCCTTTGCCTAGTGTCTCTTGGATTACTCAAGATGGCAGCGCTGTTCGCAATGTGCCTGGATTACGCTATAGTTACACCAATGGATCACTAACATTTCCGGCCTTTAAGGCTGAAGAATATAGACAGGACATCCATGCTGCTGTTTATCAGTGCGTTGCATCGTCCTCAGTGGGTACAATCAGAAGCAGACCCGTGCACGTAAGAGCAGGTAAGATATTGTTTTACAATTATATCTCGTATCTCAGTTTTAACCTCCTCTATCTTTGGTAAAATCTGCTATCCTCTTCACATAAGTCCGGCCAATCACAAGTCGCCATTATTTGAAAATTAGCTGCAGCATTTAGTGCCATAATCTGACATGTATTGCATGGAGTATTTATTAGATTTATATTTGCCTAATATAAAATTCCAAACACGTGTTTCTAAGAATTCATAAAGTATCCCTTATGAAAATACAAAACTCGTATCATAAATTTAAGCATTGTGGAATATCCAGAAATCTACTCTTGAATTATGTGCAGCAATGGCGGTTTATTTTAACCACCTTGTGCTATTTTGCTTTCATAACAAGGTAGCTTAATTTTCTCTACAAATATTTTTCACACGGTGTACTTCTACTTTTTGAATTTTTTGTTGTGCTCTTTTGGATGTTATACTTTCGATATTTATTTATGTATTCAAAGGAACCCTTGAGAGTGTAACCGAGCTTATGGATTTTTATTTGCGTTTGCAGCGTTTTTTTATGAACAAGATTTGATATTTTCATTCTGAATAAAATATTCGGAACGGTTTGTAAATATGCATCTTTCATGGGCCTTTACAAATCCATGCATCCATCTAGCCATTTTTTTAAGCATAAATGAATAATGATTGCTGGGAATAATATACCACACAGGCTGTTACCATGCAACTTTTAACATACGTACATATTTTAATATGGATTAAATTGCAATGGAATTAAACAAAAAAAAAGGGCTGATTGTACATTGTATCTAAGATATATTGACCAATTGATTATATAAAAATACAACATTAAAAATGGGAAGCAAATTGCTTTTTCTATTTTGGTTTTCCAAGAACTAGTCTCTCAGACCAAATATCAAATTCCAAGACCAAGAAATGTATTCTGATATTATTTTATGACCAATTTGTCATTGTATGGCTCATTAAATAGCTGCTAGTTGCCTAGTTTTATTCTAGCAACGACGTTTTCTTTGGCCCATTACTGAGGCTGCCCTGATAAAAGCATATTAGTTTCAATTGTTTTCAGGAAATTAATAGGAGCACTTTCTGCCTATGCTAAATGAATTTTGCAGTTTTTCTAAAACTAAAAAAACGATAAGACCTATTTTCTCACAGTGCATTACCTTTTGACCATTCTGGGCATCCACACAAAACGGAGCTGAAATTATTGTAGTATGTTACATAGTTAGTTTTTTTTTAAAATGCTGCATGCAAATTAAGAAGCACCATTGGCTGCCCCTATAGTTTGGTAAACCTTACATACTCTCTTATTCGCAGTGATTGCCGCCTTTGAGGGCAGCTATCCTCAAATGTACACTTGTAAGTAACTAAAAAAATAAAAAATGCATGTTGATCCAGTTGTAAAATCAGCCAATTGATAGTTTCCTGGAATCAGTAAAATATTTATAAGAAACTAGTCAAAATGACCATTCCCAGAATGCAATTACAAGATGCGGTAACTAATAAAATGCCTTTAGTACGGAGATGAAATTGGAATTGCTTTGGTATTTCTGGTTTACGATACAAATCGACATCTTTGAACTACTGGAGTGGAAATTGGTGCAAACGAACGATTGGGAATTAATCTTAGACAGGGAAAAAAGTAAGGGGAAAACACTGATTAAATGAAGCATGCAAAGAACGGAAGAAGTCCTGCATCGTAAATCTTAATTTGTTTTTTACAAACTTAAGTATTGTACAAGTTAGCAACTTTTTTAACGTTTTGGTAAATAACCCCAAAACGATACTGGATGAGTATTGTATGACATCTAAAAAAGTTGCATATATCAATGAGATTTATAAAAAAACTAGATCATGGTACATACAGTATTATGCAGCAATCAATAATGGAATAATTTTTCTTAAAAATAGCAATAAAGCTTTATTTTATGTACTTGTTAGCCAAGTTTCGTTAAACTGTTGGATTCTGACCAAGCCATGCTTTTACCTTACGAGGAAATTGTAATCATTTGCTCACTTTCTATGCAGCACCGTATTCAACATAATGAAAAATAATGAAGTAAAGCTTGTTGGGTTTATTCATAGCACTGACGGGACCTGTGCCAAACATGATAATTGGCTTCATCTAAAGTGCAAAATGAGACTTTGTGCATGCGATGAAATATCATCCTGTCAGGTTAGATAGCTACCCAAAACAAACATTTCATTTATTATGTACAATAATAACATTTGATTCTGCCAGGCTGATTTGTGTGCCCAACAGTACCGTTTTATTGGACAAACCATGGGTGTGGCATTGCTGGCAGTGGCTTTTCACTGACAATAACGAGGAAAGCGTTTCGCCAATTAGTCATTGGGTCCCAATTGATTAAGAAGATGCGTTGACACGTCCACGTCCTCAACTTTCTCTGTGGATTTTGCAGCCACAGGGCAGATGGCCAGCGCCATGAATGCCCTAATGATGAGCTATGTCCGTTCACATCTGGCATCCACTTATCAATAGACGTGCACTTTGTTCAATATCCCATTTTAACTTCTGGTAATGCTGGCCATTTCCATGCTGCTCCTCTCTTTATGTGGATTTCCCTGTCCGTCCAATTTTCTTTTGGGAATAAAATTGCTCGGATACAAGAAAAGGTGAGGTCGATGAAGCCATGGCTCTCTGTGGTACGCTTGGAGCAAAGCAAATGGAAAAATCCATTTTTGTCGATAGTGTGTCAACCTTGTTTGACGCCAATGATCCATCGGGGATCAAGGCGTAGTGCGCTTTCATTTAAGGCAAAAGCCCCCTTTTCCAGTTTATCTCCAGCGAAATAGAAACTTACAAACAAACCAATGTTGTGGTATATGTTACCAGCCTCAATGCAAGCAATGAGTCTGAAGTCATTGAATATATTTGCAAAATTTCAACATAAATTTATAGCTAGAGGAAAGCATGGCAACCCACCATCCCATTTAATCTTAATATCTTAAAATGTATCGCTGTTATCTGTGCATCAACATATTTGCATGTGTCAGCATTTTGTAATAAAAGCATATGTAAAATGTTAGCAATCCTGAAGTTGTATGGTGGACTTTACATATTATGGTATATAGTTTTTGCAAATATTGTTTAGTCTGACTGTGTGTGACATTACTTGTGTGTAAATAAATTACTAAAGACATTCTTGTCATACCATAAATTCTGAATGTAGTTTAACAGCAATTAATATCAAGTATACTTTCAAAATGGAAGTTCCTCATAAGCACATTATTAAAACTTTCTTTAATTGTTCATGTTGTTTAAAAAATTTTTAAAAAATGTTCATGTTGTTTAAAAAATTTACACAAATGCATTTAGCTTATCTTAAAAGTTTTGTGAAACAGTCATCCAGAAATTTCATTTTCGAAAATTGCTGAGCGCAGTTTTTAGTTCTATGCCTTACCATACTTTTACCTTTATTGGGTCTAAAAGATAAACGAACAAGGTCGAAACTTATAAAAACTGAGTAAAAATAAAAAGCTTTTACTCTTTAAGTAGAAATCCGCTATGAAACGAAGAAGCAGCCTCAAGGTTTACTCAGGTTTCTGATAAAACGCACCAGAGAAAAATATATAAAAATTTAATGTTATGGCAGTCATAAACCAAAACGAATAAATTCTAGGAAAGATAGGATTTCAACTTCTATTATAATCAATTTTGAGGAAAAAAAGCACAAAAAATTAAATTATGTAGCCATCGCGGACGGCAAATGAAATATCCTGATCATAAATACATCCATAGGCTATTAACCTTTTCATTGCACATATTTTCTGTTTTCTACATGACTCGTACAAGACATAATAGGCATTGCATACAAGCGAAAGCATTAAAGTCTCCTCTCAGACATGCTCGCATTTCTTAAACCTCGAACTAGGGCCAGAAATATATGCATTCTGTTTGTGTATAAGCCCACTAAAGCCCGCATGCAGAGAAACATCTCCCAAAACGCACAGGCTTTACCCTGATTCTCATTTATATCATGATGGAATCTTGGACTGAGAGACACAAACGTAAAGAGATTGGGATGAAAGGCTTGTGAGGATTAGTAATCAGATACAACTAGGCGAGTGCAATTGGACGGGGGTTGTTCAATATTTTAGTGCATGTATTCGCCCATTGTGTTACCCTGTGCACTACAATGACGCTATTAATATTTAAAACTTTCATTAAATAATGAATTCTTCGGCAAGTCAATGACCCTATCAAACCCAGCATGGTAAATTGCGATGAAATTTTAATCCAACATCCAAAACTACATATTTATATAGTACCAGCATATTTAGCTACAAATCAGGTTTTAAATCAATAGGCAAAATGAAAGTATATTTGATAAAGTATACTATATAAGTGCACTTTTTTGAATAACTTAGTATACTTAGTAATCAGAACATATACTTTTCTGACAAGGGAAAGTATACATAACACGTATGCTCAATTTGAATTTGAATTTTGTGTTACTCTGGGTCAGGCTAAACAATTTGTGGACTTTAGTAGTTATAAATATTAATTTAAAATCTAACCAATTTAACTTATTTAAACAACTAACTTTTTGAGGCTTTGTAGCTTTTTTTTCTTTTAATAAACTTTATATTGTTTACCGTACATGTGTATTTAGAACAAATCATATACAGTATGATATGTCTGTATTTTTTACAGCATCAGATGATTAAGTAGTGTTTATTGTCCCAGTATATATGCATTAATATCTTTCATGTCTTCTTCGTTTTAGAGATAGCAACAAAGCTGTCAAGTCTTTTATGAAAACTAAGTCCTTTGCTAAATTAAGTGCTGGTATTAGATTGATAGACTAATGAGGAGCTTTTGAATAAATTTTTGAAGCAGCTTTACATATTGCATTGTGGCTCAACTAAATTTGATTGACTTTGAGATGAACAAGTGTATGCCTTTTGGTCGGCAGAGAACAAACTATTTTTTAAAAAAAGATTAAAATTATCGGATTAACTGGCGAATTCTAAGCCTCTTATCTTTGTTTAGACAAACGTTTGATGGGCATACAAATTGTGGTTTGCGAGAACAGATACCAAATTTGTGTATAGTAGGCTAGAGCAAATAAAATATAGATATTACTTGCTTATAAAACATCCAGTGTAAAATTGATCAAATAAGAAAGGTTAGACATTTAAGGTTTTAAAGATTAAAACTTCACAAGTATAGTAGAAAACACTTTCGATTCTAAATAATCGAAAAGTAAAATTCGAAAAGTATGTATATGTTTTGCTACCTTAAAGTCTATATAGATCGAGCAAAAAATAAACTAGTTTCCTAATCAACGTACGCACTGGAAATGAAAACTTTAGAACAAAATGAGGTTTTCTTCCAATTTTGTAAAAGATGCATCCTTTTGCATCCTTTGTCCGATTTACGGTATAGTCTATAACAAAAACGAATCTTATTTCGAGCAAACTCGTCTATAGCTATGTTAAAGATTTTTCCCATTTTTGAGTGTGTTAGATATCCTAAAAAGTTGCCATGCTATACTAATCTTTTAAAGTAGAATACAGTTCTTGTGTCCTAAATTCGAGGGTTGTTCTAGCGTGTATGTCGTTTTTCCATATCTAGTCGTTGTTTATCGTGTTGCATTGCATTTCCACCCCATTCCACTACAACTATTAGACAAAAAAGTATAAGATATAGACCTCATGCAGCTTTCTAGCCAGTGACCTTTTGGATTCGCTTTAAAGCCCTTACGTATTTATTTATTAAGGTGTTTGTTTACTAATAGCTTTAATAATACGTATATAAGGTGCATCGAGTATATTCATTGATTAAAACGACGGGCAATACTTCAAGAATTGGTGTTTCTGCCAATTTCTTTGAGAATTGTCCATGCGTACGTGCCCAGCTTCTTGGCAATAATTTCTTAAGTAAATTTAAGACGAATTCTTTTTACAATTTCCCATGTCTCATAGCGTGAATTAGTCGACACGCAGCTGCAAGCTCAAAATTTCATTACAGCAATAATTGCTGGCTTGCATTTAATAATTTAATATTTTTTTTTTCCGAGAGGCCCGCAAACTAGAGCAATTCTTCCACAAAATTGTATTACGAAAGTGTTTGCCAAGACTAGTTTGGCTATACATGTACACCCAACGTTGCAACCATATACCTATAGAGTAAATACACTTCATAATAAAGCAGACCTGGATTCTTTTTTTCTCCTTTATTTTGAAAAAAAGCACACAATGCGATGTAGCCTTAACGATGGCTTTTGTATCCTGTAGGAGTGCGGCTAGATAAATGAAAATTTATTCCGTCAACGTTGCGGTATTTGTGTTTCCTCTTGCACGCAGAATCAGATTGCGAGAAACTATCTTGAGCGCATTTTTCATAGAAGAGTAAGCACGAACGCCCACCTTCACTACCTGTCTTCTGCATTCCCAGCCAAATGTGCCATAAAATTCAATGCTCTTATTGTTCCAGTCACTTGACGACCTACTAGAGTGTCATTTCCAGGGAAATCGTATTCACACTCTCGTTTTCCCTCGTACCGTGTTTCCTTTTCCTGTTATGAGTTTCTTACGAATTTTTCGCAATAAGGAAGCTCGCTAGTTTCGAGCTTTGCCCAATGGGCCATTTCGAGTAAATGTGGACCATTGGACGGACGAGCACGTAAATAAATGCACTTTTTTTCACCTATAAAGTCTGATAGTTGCGATTTTATTTAATACACCCTCCAAGGGATTTAATCTCTCTCTTGGTATCTAAATTCGAGCAATTTTCAAAGAGAATACTGCGCTGAAAACTATACTCTGTAATATAAACGTAGAAAACGGTGCTTTTCTCGGATGCATGCCTGGTTGTAAAATGAATACGAGCGCAATTATTATATTAAATATTGAACAACATTTCTGCGTCAAAAATGTTAGCATTGCATTCATGTTGTGAAACGAAGCTGCTATAAATTAGAAAACGTGATCCATAATTAACCATTTAGCATTAATTGATTTTTAAATCTGGTGAAAGGCACTCTTTTTTTTGTGATATATAAATTTAAAATTAGACTGCAAATTGAATGAGTTTTTGGAATGTAAAACGAGCATGTAATTTCAAATTAAAATATTGTAAATTTTGATAATTTTAATAAGCTATTCTAAAGGGATTACAGCATAGAAATAGTGTACATGTATAGTGCTTATTCAAACCAAGATATTCGTCTTCTATCATAAATAACGTCAATTTGAATGAGATGTTTTTTGAATAATGCTACTGATGTCAGATGGGTCTAAAAAAACATCTCGGAATGTGCTGAATCATTTCCTACTGATTGTGGAGATGAGATACAGTATAAGAATCGCACTGAAAACCATTATTTTTTTAAGCAAAGGATCTAAGTATGCGTTTGATTTTTCTCTTCGGCAAACTCTACCGCATGGGTTTTGAAATGACGAGCTTTAATTCCGCAATTAATTGCTTTTAATTTGCGAAAGAATTACTGAAAAGTATACATAATGAATAATGTGGTCACTTGGCCTCAATTTGCGCTCGAATGCTCTATTGCACTTAAGTCTCATTAATATTAAATTGATAAACAACGCATGACCTCAAACGCAGGTAGTTTCGAGCTTATTATACGCTTGGGATGGTTTTATCTGGCAAGAAAACATTTTTATACCATGCTTAACGCTTGTTTCTGGTAATGGATATGTAATTCAAACTCGTTTCTAATATGATCGTGTAATTAGCAATATAATTTGTCATTGAAACTGCGATAAGCAGTAGTGTAATGAGCTTTTTTTCGGCTAAAACAATGGAAAACTGACACTTTCGGTGGCGAAAGTTTTAATTCCAAGTTATACATGCACTGTAGATTATCATCTTTAAAGAGATATGTATAATATTGAAATGAGCTTATAGTTCCTTTAAAAATGTCTTAGTTTTTTACATGTCGTGGTCACTCACCGCATGAGTCGATAGCGTGAAGTCTTTCAAGCTTTAATGCTCCAAGAAAATTGCTTTTTTTTTTTGGACAACTTTTTTTATCCAAAGCGTCATATGTATGCATATTTGATGGAATACATGAAAAGGAGGTGACGTCATGTATCTTGATGGAAATCCATCATGTTAGATTTTTGCATAACACCTTGCATTTTGCTTAAAGCTCATGGCTTAGCATTGGGTGCATAAAGCCTCCCGAAACCCAGCACGATCTTACTACAGCTTCCGTTGCATTTATTATGAGACGAAAAAATCTCGGTTTCTTACTATATCAGTGAAATTCAACAGTGTTCGCTATCTTATATCAAATATCGACATCATAACGCAACAACGGTCATTCGAATGACAGTGATGGATGATACGAGCTTCGTACAGTGTTTAAGGATAAAAATGCCATCTAACCAACTTTATCAATCTCTTTTTTTATATTCAAAACCAATAAGCATATATTTACCATTGCTCAGTCTTCATTTTTATACAATGTGATGTGGGGGAAGATTGAAGGCGAGGAAAACTACTCGGCACTTGTTTATTTTTACACAAATATGCTAATTTATGGTCCAAAATGTAATATACTATACGGATATGATTGTAATATATCTAATGTATCACGTGAATTCACAAAATTTTCCTAAAATGTTAGAGATGTTACTTGACAATTCTTATGGAATGCTACTATCGAGTTTGGAATTTTTCTAGAGTATACCATCATCTGGAATATGAGGCACTGAAGACAAAAAGGAAAGGTTTAAGTACATGGTGTTCTTTGAGAAGTTTAATTTATACCGTAGAATTACAAACCCTTGCTTCTTGCTCAACTTTTTTTTTCTTCAATGAAATTCGATGGTTGAAATTCACTTCCAAAAGATAAGTCTAAATAATTTGAAATTCAATTTAACGATGGTAGTGGGTATCTATCCATCGTGTGAAATCAATTATAAAAACCCACATGCTTGGGGATCGATGTGGGTTTTACCCTTCTGTTTTAACACATTGGTAAAAAGGTATTAAGGTAAAAAGTTTAAGGTATTCGTTTAATTCAATAAGATAACCTGAAATTGAAATTCAGTAAGTACTTGTGGGTAATTGTACATGTTTAGCAAATTTTAGAGTTTCCTAAAAATGACTGTCATTGATAGGAGGTAATTTGTCGGTGGTATCTTTAGATAAGTATGGAACGATGAGGTTTTTTTTTTTCTATTTGCTCATCGAAATATGTTCCAATATTACGTATTCCACACGACGCCCATACGTCTGGTTGTAAAAGTGAATTGCATTTAAATAATAAGCGCACTGAATGCCTAAACTAAGCTTTTTTATGCTGATAAAAACTGCTGAACTAAACGTCATTTCGGTTCCCTGGAGTCGACTAAATCCAATAACCTTAGCTTCCATGCCATTTCTCGTTCTGTATTCAGTTGTTATATGACTCCCATATTGATTACATTATATACAATGTGAGGTGCTTCCTATGCTATGGGGAATTATTTTAGGTCGGATGAACTAGCCGTGTCATTCACCTGGATTTAACAAAAGCTTTTCTGCCATGTCTTGCCATTTTCCACCATTTTTTAAGTTTTTTTTTATCATGAAAACATTCCATAGACATGCTGTTTTTAAAATTCAATAAAATGTGTTCGTTTTATACGCAATGTATTCGATTGACTGTCGTCGTTATCGTTGAAATGGATTCAGCTAGAGATATTAGGTATGCAGAACATGGCACAAGAACTTAGTTCGTAAGTACTGTTCTTCAAGCAATGTTGTTTTTACGTATAATGGCTATGGAAAAATAATAGGTCTGCATTTGGTGAACATTTGCATTCAGTTATTAAATTTCTGAAAGATATCTTTTTTGGAGGCAAGTCATTATCCTGTAGTCTGTGCCCCTATGACAACGGATATATGCTCTCTATTAAAACTTAAACAAAAGATTAAATAACCCCTTAGAAAGTTGAAGTATCGATTTCTTGCTAATGGCAAATTCATTGTTATTTTATTTAGGAAAAAAATATTGCTCGGAGGAAAGGAAGCTTGTCTTTTGTGTTCCACTGTGCTTTTTTTTACCCTGAATCCTTGAGTGGACCACAAATCTTCTACGTTTTATTTTTACTGTCTGGGCTTTTATAATGGATATTTTGACCAGTTTTGAACCTGTCATGCTAACTGGAACTAAGCAGCAGGGATAAAAGTAGACCTATTGCTGAAATAAAATTTGGATAACTTACATGTACCTAACCCCATAAAAGACATGATGCAACAGAGCTAATTATAAAATATCAATTCTGTGGATGAATCTGTCCATGGTATTGAGGGATATTTTTAAAATATAAGTATAGATGCAACTTAATTAGAACATGTCATTGAAAAATATTGTTATTGTAAACCAAATAGACAAATTCTTACATTTGGTTAAAAAATTGTAAAAATCTGTTGTCATTAATGTAGAATCATGTTTGACCATACGCCTTTTGCTCATCCATCACAGCTATTGGTATTATTTTCCACACAGAAACATGCAAATTAATTATCATAAAAGCTGTTTTGACATAGCTAGTGTTAATGCAAATGTCAGTCAGTCATTTCTCTTTCCGTTGTCAAATTTAATCGGCTGATTTAACAAATTATACGAGTGACAAATGAGACTCACTTTTGTTTATGTTGGTGCAAACGACGGTTTAAAGCCAAACGAAATGTCAAATGGAAATTTTTAAAGTGCAACTGCAACGCTTGGAAGGCTAATTTCGATATTGCCTTCTATACAGTGAACTGTAATGTCTATAACGACTCAGTTTATATACAAGACTTCCGCTGCTCCTTTAAATATATTTGAAAATGTAATATACTTGTGTTCATAATAACTGTAATAACATACAGTATATGTATTTGTACACTCAACGATTGCTAAGGACATAAAAATCCTTGCTAGTTTTTTTGTATTTATAAAAAAATGGTAAAAATGTAGGGCTGTGGGTATCTGTTTATCAATATTTTGTTTATAAAAAAACTTTTTCCAGAGTTAATTCTTATACGTTTTTGGCTCTGAACATATAAATATGACACAAACTCCTTCATTTACACAATAAACGATATACTCGAAACCCATTTCTAAGAGGCTATACATTTGCAATTATCTTCCTACTATGTGCATGTGACATTAATTGCCATAAGGTTAGATGTGCTATCCTCAACGATATTTGAATATATGGTTTCATACTTCCTTGCATATATCTTATACGTATTGTTAAACTATATCTTTTAGGGATGTTTGCAAGACTCTGCGAGAAAAAAGACTTGATATTCGAGGAAGATGATGCTGTTTATTTACAACAATTGTGACACAAACTTTGTGTTAAATTATGGCGATTGTCGCCCGCTTGTATTCACGGACATTTAATCGATCCCAATTTGCTGTACCTACCAGAAATCTGGCTGCTGTAATAAATTAATTATGCATTTATCCATGAATGGCGTGAATGCAATTAATCACTGCGTGTGTCCTCCATTATATTCCCCGACTGCCATTTTTGAGTTATGATTTATAGGTGGAGTTGTCTGTGCCAGGCGCAGTCATCATTGCGCCAATTATCAGTCGGATCCGGCTCTTTCACAAATTAATGCCTCCATAGACCTCCCTGTGGTGGGCACCAAAAATATCGCTAAAATTGGTCATGATAAATTGTCGTACAAAGCAGACAAATTTGTATTTCCTCGTCTGTGTGCTCTGTACGTTTTGTATTGCGTGAAATATTAATGTTGGCACTAATCCCACTGCTGGTGGTGTTAAATTTTGCAGATACAGACAATTATAAAATACCCAGATATATAATGTGCAATAAATTTGTTAGATGCGTTAATAAATTGTCCTTTAAACCTCCGAATAATTTAACTCGTGTATTAATGTTGTAAACATATTTATAACAGACTTTTTGATATTTCTGTACACGTAAAGTCACTTGATATTTAAGAAAATCCATGTTATGCAAAGTGATTCAATTACTAGACAACTCAGATAATCATTTTCAAAGTTTCACCAAATCTGCTTTTACTTTTAGAAATCTCTTAAGAACTGAACAAATCTTAGAATTCTTGCATGTATAGTAGCCATGGAGACCATTATACAATGAAAGTCACACTTTTCTCAATTTAGTCTTTCAAAAACTGAACTACTTTGATTTTTTATGCTTTCGTTCTTGATATAAATGTATATTTAGCAAAACTTTGTATTCATGTCACTAATCCAAGCGTGAAATGTTAATGCCCATGTTGCACGAAACATTTTTAATAAATCACATACGAGATTAGTTGACACTTCTTTAATGATTTTTATCAGAAAGTGCTTATTATTGTGCTTTTTTTGCATGGGTGGAGATCATTGGTTGGTTGCCATTGCATCGTTCTAGTTTACTAAGTGAAAACAAAATTTGATATTTATTACACCTGCCTGGGTCTCGTTAATGATAACAAATTGTAGCTTTTATGTAATGAGTTCAAGTTCCTCATCAATTTACTTCAGACTGTTTTTGATCGCCCAAATGGATGCGTTATGTCGTGCAGTGATGATATGGCAGTTCATTTTGGCAAGTTAGCGAAAGTTGAAGAGTGTGATGGTATCAAATGCACAACACTCCGTGATGTAGATGTGATTTAGTCGCCCGGGTCTTTTGATTTACTGCCAAATGTGAAAGCTACTGAAGGAAAAATAAGGGATAGGGTGCCAACTTTGGTACAAAAAAAAAAGAGGCTGCATTACATTCTAGGCTCTGCGTGAATGAAAACAGCGTGATAGCAATGATTTTTTCATGTAAATGTTGGTGACACCGGGCAATTTATCAAATGCAAACGACGCTAAAGAAGGTCTATGAATTTTTAATGTATTGCAGTGGTGCAGCAATACTACGAAGTCCAAGTGTACGACGAGTTCGTCATTGTCGGCAATACAGCTGTGCTCAGGTGCAACATTCCAACTTTTGTCAAGGATTACGTCAGCGTGGCAGAATGGATGAAGAGTGGGGGTACCATTATTCACTCCAGTCCTCTCGGAGGTACGTGCATTGCTCTCTCTCTCTCTCTCTACAATTTGAATCTATGTTTCTGCTAGGGTGTATACGTGATATTTCAATAAACCCTTATTCCCTCTTGAATGTGGCCGTGTCATTGTCAAGAGAAAGCTAGGAAACATCCTGAGAGACGCTAGCTTTATCATGTTTTTATACACAATATCGGATCTGTCTTTCACAAACGCGATAAAACTGAAATGGAAATGTCTTTATTCCTCCTCCGGGAGGATTATTCATATCCACCCGAAAGGATACCTAATATTTCATGAGGCATGGAAACGTGTGCGTCTAGGCTGGAATCTGCCATTTGTAACACAAATAAAACCATGCATCCAGATACTGACACTCTTATTAGTAATATTGTTCTTCAGCATTTTACTTTGCCTGGTTGTAAAATTTAGCTATTTAGACAATATAGATAAACACGACTCCAATCCATGAATATAAGAAAAAGTGAAAGTGTTTGGAAGATGCTCCAGACATGGGTATCAAAAACTTGTAAACAACATGCACTTTGTCTATAACTTGTGTATAGTTTTTAAATTAAACAATCGAGCAAGATAGCTTTGCATTTTGTAATACATCTTTGCAAATAATCGTATGTACTAATGGCAATTTTTTGCACTGTTTGTGAATGCCTATTTCAAATATTTCAAATCATACGCAAATGCCTTGACGTGTATATCCTGTAACGTTCATTTCGCCTTGTTTAGGATAAATATAGTCTAAGTTAAACCCAATTTGTTAAAAAAGGGCGTTAATCACGGTTTGTTGTCATGTAGTTTTAATTTATGATTACTTCCTTTCAATGATTTACATAATGCCATGATAGGCCTGCTGTGGAATTCTAATAACGCATTTTATGAATGCAATTTACAATTTAAAACTGCAAGAAATTTTGTGCGAGCGAATTAAGGCAATTAATTTCGTCGCAGCCTACCTTCTTCGCAGGAAGCCACTCTGCTAAATTACTCAATGGAAAGCAGTTATAAATTAGCATTTTTTTAAAAGTTAATGCTTAGAAGGAGGGTTGAAAATGGGATATGCAAAGCGAATAAGCTGAAAATAGTGGGTATTATATCTAGCAAAACATCCAGCCACTTTCTCATCCAATACACTGAATGCGCTTATGTTGATTTTTGGTTTGAAAAAAACTATTTAGCATTATTGATCCGATTTTTCACATAAAAAGGAGCTTTAAATACATAACGTCGATTTATTTAATCTGTTAGCAGCTGCTAGTGTGCAGAAATGCCTTGATAGGAGTATACAAATTATTAATACAGTCCTATTTGTCTGTATTTTGGGTAAACTCGCTGTTATTATCTCTTAAAAATTGCCCATCAATAAAGCGTAACCATAGAAAGTTATGTGTAGGAGCTTAAAGTTGAATTTTGTGGATTTTTTAGAAACGACATCAACAAATTGACCACTTTTTTATACCGTCACTAAATTATTGTCACTGAGATTTATGACCAGCTATACAAACAAGAAAAACATGGACAAACTAATAAAAACTGCCATCTCTCGCAGTAAAAGTACCTTTTTGTTTATTCTGTTTGATCTTGTCGAATGAAGTTAAATCTGACGAACCTCCCAGCCCCGTGTGTAAGGGGTTGGCACGTTTCCGACGCATACGTGCTCCGGCATATGCCTCCTATAACTGTAAAAAAGTTAATAAAATTGTCATCTCATTGCTCTTATCTCCATTATGGGGCTATATGAAAATCTAGTAAGTGTGACGTTGATGGCTCGTTTTGTAGCTGATGGAGCTCGTTTCATGCTAAGCACGTTGCACCAATAACAGAAGACAATGGCCAGATGCGATCGTCAGTCTTATGGTTTGACCACAATTGCGTCAGAAAGCCTTATGGCCACCTCTTGCATAAAGGCTGATCAGCACTTTTAGATGATCAATTTCGTCAGGGACTTTTGATGCAATAGCTGGGGTTGTGGCCATGTTCACGTTTTCATCAAATTTTTTTCCCTTTTTCTCTTTTCCTACTTTTTCTTGTGGTACACACGTTTTCTTTTAATGACCCTAACTGTGTTTTTTTTTCTCGCACTCTCTAGGCAACCGTTACATCCTAACGTCGTCTGGAGACCTTTACATTTACCAAGTGGAGAATTCCGACAGTTCAGAGACTTATCGCTGTAAAACCATTCACAGGCTCTCTGGGGAACAAAGACTAAGTTCACCAGCCCGAATTATTGTTTCAGGTAAGTCGTCCCAGAGGATTGGGATTCGCCAATATTTAGGCAAAAGTGATTGGAATTATACGAGGGTAAAAGCGATTTGTTTGAGGCCAAATAGTGTGGTTCGAAATAAGCTTTTCCATTTAAATTACTGCAACCGAGTGCTCGTTTGTTGAGTGATTGAATGGGTGATGGTTTGTACTTTTATAAAGCAACTTAAGTATTTATATACTGAACGAAGCATTTTAAAAGTATTTCTTTGTAACTTTGTAGGTCTTAAGATCGCTTATGATAAGAAAAATTGCATTTTAACAGGATTGTTCTCCAAATACAACTTATATGAATTCATTAAATGATTATAATGAAATGTTCACTTTTAAGACTTTTGCAACCAGTACAACCTGTTTATTTTCTAGTAACAGATATTTTTGGCTTCTTTAAATTCTGTTGAAAAGAAATGAAAAACTAAACTGCATTTTTAATCACATGACTTGCCTTGAAACCCTTAATGTGATTTGATGGTCGTCTTTTACGTGTTAATATCATTTGGCAATAGAAGCACTTTAATCAGCATAATCTGTCCACTTCTTTTGCTAAGAAATTTGAATTTCATAAGATCCAAGTCTATAATTATTTCCACCTGAAAAGAGTTAAGTCTCCCGGCATGCAAATATTTAGAAACAGGTAATATGACTTCCGCATAATCATCCATGTGAGACATCCAAGAATAAACGTGAAAGTGGAGCATGCTGGTGGATTACAGACTTCGCTGGCATGCCCCAAATTATTTTACAAGATAACATTTTAGCGCTGCATGGCTAATAATTTGCACATTACCCATGCACCATTAATTATTTGTATAATGCAAGCACAAGTATTCATTCCTCGCAAGCATGCAGTAATTAGGATTAAGGCGAAATTGTGTTGCCAAATTGAGAGAAAAATATTACTGTCACGTTACTCTGTAGTGTGTCTACTTGCTTTATAAACTCTCAAAAAGCTAATTACGTCATTGCACGGGTTTTTTAATTACGACAGAAATATATTTCTGGATCGCTATTGAAAAGTCACCGCTGGGATCTTTATACAGGGTGTCACAACCGCTCATACAGGTGGAAAAACATTGCGTGACACACTTTAATTTGCACTTTCGGTTAATAGAATAAAATATGGATAGTTCCGGGGTTTTAAAAAGCTAGATTTACCTACTAGAATGTCTTAACTTTTGAGATGCTACCCATTGTAAACGTTCTGGATAAATGGATTACGATTAGCTAAATCCAAATCACAGATGAGTAGTTTCATCTTTTCATTTTTGAAATGGGGATCACATCGTAAACATCTGTTAGCAGTGAACCGAATATATGAATAATAAACTTCATAAATCTTTTTTTTTCAAAGAAGACCTATTATGAATGCACCAGAATGCCAACACAATTTTAGTCTCCTCTTATTGATTGACTCCCAACTATTCTTGAATGCAATATTAGTTGCTCCAGACTTTGCTTAATTTCAGCGTTTGCTAATTACGCTTGAAAAGATATCCTATACTAAATTTATGCTGATTTATTTTTTCCTTCAAATATATTCTAAGTTCATTTTCTTGCAATTCATTTTGAAGGGCATATTTTTGCGACTTATTATTAGCTGCAAATTACTGTTCGTTCTTTATGATAATTTGAAAGAAATTTGACATTTGAGCCTGAGAATTCGAAACATTTTATTGAACATTTTTTGCAGGTAGTTGAAAGTATTTATATTCTAAACTAAGTTATGGATTTGTTGGCAGTCGTTTATTTATTTAAAACCTTATCTATCCAGTGTGTATAGCATTTCTACTTCATTCAATCAGACGCTGTCACAAGCCTATTTGTGTTCCCTAGTATTGTGTTTTTCATCGACAACAATTTTCCAGTGAAATGGTAAATTTTGAATTACAAATTGTATTCAGTGGGTTCATTTCATCAATAACAGCACCGTATCAAATCGTGAAAGAAGTCTTTTAATGTAATTGGTAAGCAGCTGCCAAAACACGTTCAATGGATTCTTTTTCATCCAAAGTGAAATGCTAGAACAAATTTGATTTTTTTTTCTACCATCTATGCAGTGTTGGCCAAATTGGTATTGATTTTTCTTAAATAACAGTAATCTGCAGAGTTTTTTTTACTCCGTCTTGATGACCACTTTCACCGTCTTTTTATTGCCTGTTTCTTTGATATTCCTTCGACTTTTTTCAGCTCCTTCTTTAGATTCATGGCAAGTGTTACGTTCGGAATTTCTCTTTTATTTAGGATTGATTTTGGCAACATAATTTAATCAGCTTCGTATGTCTTTTCATCTGCAGATCCAAAGAGCAGTGTCCCACCTAGAATAACGCATAGTACACCAGTAATCCAAAGTCAGCAAGGGAAAAGCGTTGAAATGCCTTGTGCTGCGCAAGGACAACCAACACCCATATTCAGGTAGAGTTACAATCTTCTGCAATTTCTTATATCCATATTAATGCTTTCATGAACAGTTAATGAATTACAAAATTACGCTATGTATTTTTTGCACTATCATGCACTTTTCAAATTTTGTTTCATATATTCATGATAGGTTAAAGATCAATCTATTAAAAAAATATTTGAAGTGCATTCGGGTTGCTTGTAAATATGGACGTCAGCACAATTTTTTGATAATTCGTGAAAGGGTCAAGTAATAATAATACGTGTCAAATCATCTCTATATTCGTGCTTTATCTTTAATCTTTCTAGACACGTTTTTGACATTAACCTCTATTAATAAATCATGAAGAATTGGATTGTAGTGTAAGAGATGTCATAGTGTTAGGCACGAATGTCTAGAAGTATAAGTGATGCAAAGATAGCTTCCTAGACATCAAGTACATTGATGTCTTTCATATCCAATTCATAACCTGCCACAAGTACAGATATTCATCTTAAATAAATGCATATTTTCTCTAAATAAATTGCATTAGTCAAACAACGTTTTATGAATATCTCGTCATAGAGCAAATTCAAACATAAAACTAATGAACTTTATCTTCGAAAACTAATGGAAGTATTTTGTTTAACAGCATTTACTATTATCATATGAATTTTATAAATGATCTTGCTTATGTATTAATATAAAATTATTCGTTGCAAATTACAGCCAATAAAGCTAAAAGAAAAATTGCATAAATGTTAGAAGGGAGTGCTGTTATGTGCTGTAGTATAAACATATTTCTTGTCTATATGGCACTGTAGATATTGTCTAAATCTCTTTTTTGTATACATACATAACATGTGTTTGTTGTTCAATAGTAGTTTTTCATGATTCAATGTTTTTGCTTTTAAGCAACTTTAGTTATTAATAATGTGTGTATGGTGTATATAAAAGAAGACTACATTATAATGGAATAGATTCCTTACAACTCCAGTGAAAGTATCACAAGTACAAGATTATTTGTTCAACTGAGTATTCAACTAAATTTACATTGGCAAACCTTATTAAATTAATGATCTGTGCGTCTCCAAGTCGGATGCCTCAGACTAATTGGTTTTGAATCTTTAAACAAATGTTGCGTTGTTTCCTAGCGAGGAATTTGAATAATTAAACGCAATGAGTTTTTCATGAAAATTGTCTTTGTAGACCATCGCAAACACTAAGCCAATTTAGACAGAATTTTCATTGCGTCAGTCTTCTTTAATTAAATTCTTAATGTTTAAAACCTCGATGCAGGTACGAATTATATTCTAGGTTGAATGCGGAATTTGTAATTAAACACATGGTCTAAATTATTTAAAAACAATATTATCTGCTTTAATCTTAAATTTCATTCAATTCTATCCAATTTGATATGGCCTATATCAAAATTTAATTATTTTGTAATTTGCTAATTGAATGTAATAGTTGTAGATAGGCTTTTTTGCCTCCTGTTATTAATTAATCTTTTTTATTTGCAAAAAAGAGCGACGATCTCATAATAATTTATACAGCTCAACGACTAATGTGAAATATCAGCTTAGATGATTGTCATATATAATTAAATTTGATATTAAAAATCTATAGAAGATTGGACGATTAATTTTTAGTGTTTTTTCTTTTATTAAACAGTTTCCTCTAAATAATAATAGAGGTTTGAGTTTTTCTATTGCTAATTCTCTTTGATCCCATTTGAATATCTGTTTCAGATGGGTGAAAGACGAAGGCAGAGAAAGCCGTCCAATTCAAATGAGCAAGAGGTTCAAACAAATATATGGAATTTTAATAATTGACAATGTGCAAATCACTGACAGCGGCACGTATCTGTGCGTGGCAACAAATAATATCGGAGAGGAGAAATCTGAAACTGTCTTGAAAGTTACAGGTAAACTCAATTACGGCAACAATTTAATTGAATTAGGTGCTGAAGCAAATTATCATAATTGTTAATTATTAATGAGATGGGAAGGTATGACTTGTCATTCCTCGACAAATTGAGAGCTGAAAATAAGTTTCCATGCAAGAGGCTATTTTTAGGAAACTGATCTGATATATATATAAAAAAACTTCTATATAGGAAATTCAAAACGAGTGTGCTTGGCTTATTCATAAAGTAATACGTAAACAACAATTTCAATGAGTATATTACAACTTTTGAATTCTTACATTACAATATACGAAATATAGCCACTGCTTGCCTTTTGTTGCTTTTATTCAGTGCATGCTTATAAAAAAATAAAAAAAATATCGGGTTCCTTTTGTTGATATTCAAATTACCTTTTTTGAAAAAAACTTTTTCGCAATTTGGTCATTTTTTTTCAATTCTAGTATTCGGTAGTTTTTTTTTTTTCATTTTTGAGAAATTCATTACTTTTTACAACTGGGTAAACCGGCATTATAGATCTCTTATTTAATAAGCTTTTGATTCAAGGATTAAATTTAATGACCTGTTCACCGATCAATAAAGTGCCAAATATTTTTAAATGACGCTAATAATGAATGACTTTATCAAATGCGAGTACTTTTATGTTCGCTGCCATTTTGACCTAATTTTGAAAAGTGCGATTTCTTCTGTTTTTAGCCCCACTTTCTGTAAAAATTGAACCTTCAGAGGTTTCTTTGGATGTCGGCAAATCAACGACGTTAAACTGCGTCGTAAACGGCTATCCAATTACAGCAGTGACCTGGACTAAAGATGGACAACCACTAAAAGTGAATGACCGCTTGCGTCTTCTTACCCAATATATTCTAAGAATTGAAACTGTTCAAAGAGAAGACAAGGGAATGTACCAATGCTTTGCTAGAAATAACGACGATGTGGCTCAAGGAAGTGCTGAGCTAAAACTGGGAGGTAAAGAGACTTCCTTTATACATTATTCACCTTTTTATTAAAAGTATTAAATGAATAAGCTGAACTTGGGCAAACAGTTCCTTATCATGTCTTGCTCATAGCTCTTTAAATGCTTCACGCTTACAACATTTAGCTTTTTTTATTTATTTCGCTTTTTTGAAACACAAGGTCTCTCTATTAAAAAAAAGAAGAAATGTGTCAGATAAATTTTGGTATAAATATTTCAATTTGCTCAATAAATTCTGTTTCATTCTTGGAAGGTGTGATACGGAATTGAATAATATATGAAAAAGATAATTCCTTAAAACTAACGCCTTGTTTGGCACGATTAACAGATGACACTGACTGGGTTTCTATACAGTGGTGATTCAAGCGTACGTCATGGCAACTCCACGTATACCATTTATTTAAAGATGTTTCATTTAAGTTCGTTTGCCCCACGAATTTCGTGAGTTATTCACCAGTCCCGAGTAATGTCCAAATTTACGGGATTAAATTCCATTCTAACGTCTATAAAAACCTTGCAGTATAATTGGAACTGCGTGGTGCAACATGTGGAACAATGTCATTTGCTCGCAAAAAGTCATTAAACTTCAAAGAGCATCCATAAACAAATAGTATTACGGTACGAACGCCAATCTAATAAATAAGCAGAAATTGTTTTACCCTTATTTGATCTCCCACACTAACTTTATTTACTATTTCTCTGCACGTGTGTTTACGTTTCCAATAGAACATTTCAAATTTTGAGGAAATACAGCTGCTCCAGTTGCCATCACAAATGAAATTTTGTAAACATTGTATAATAAAATAATGTGTAAATACGTCGATCTACTTAGGTGCATATTTTCACTTTCAAAGGAACTAGTTGGTGAAAAATCGATATAGTGCTTCTACAAACTAAACTGAAATGGCAGAATCAACAAAAGTATTGCATAAATAAAATTGTATCATTTTCAGCACCCTAAATTGCTACTGTAGTGTTTAACTACTCTGACAGCTTATTTTATTACATAATACGTTAACTGCATGTAAATCATCTTCCCATTAAGAGTAATTATCATTTCATCTAATTATTATAATTAATAGCAAATCTTAATTGCACTGGCATAATAGACAAACCGCAAATTCATGGAGAATCTTATCAAGAGCATACTTATATAGAGTGGTTATAATTAATTCTAATGTGTAGAACAGAATTTTATATTTCATTCACACAATCATCAACGTAAAAACATCATGCAATCAATGTTTAGTTACAAAAACAGTTTCTACATACAATTCCTAGCAACAGCAAGGTATCTGGTAACTTAACGCGATCCAATCGATACAGGCAATTTTGGTGAAATTAGATATCTGATATGCCCAATACGCCAATGTCGGCATTTTCATTTTGTTGCCAAGCACCAAATTCCCAGATTTATTAAATACATTTAAAAGAAGACTTACAAATTGTGCGTTTTAATCATGTTGACAAGCTTTAGACAAATTTAGCTTGTAGCATGGCTAAGATTACAAATTATAAAGCCCAGATCATATTCTGTTTTGACTTTGGTTTTTAATCAAACGAGGGCTTAATCAAGAATGTTTTTATTCTTCCAACGTTTTTTAATACAGGTTTATCTCACAGAGAATATTATGATAATCATTCTTAGAGATAAAGCTCCCAAAAAGCTCATTTTCTTGTCCTGGATTGTCTACTGTTGTATTAAAGTCGTAGTTTAGAAACTTCATTCACTGTATGCTTTCAAATATATATTTTTTACCAAAAGTAAAATATTGATTTATTTCTTGGATTTCAAGCTTAGAATTCTCGCGCATGTTTCGGCACAAATATCAAAAAAGTGTACGAGAGATATACTCTTGTATTTGAAAATCAAGTTGACTTTATCAGCTAATGTTTAAATTTGGTGACGTTTGCTATAAATTATGGCATTTCAATTGAACTATATCTATTCCGAATGTGTCTGGCAGTTTCTTAGATATCAAAGTGAGCATAGACATATATGGAATACGGAATAAAAGTCATTGAAGCTAGGACGTCAAATTATGTTAATATTTGATAAATATTTGCGGTAGGAAAATGGATTTTTTTGCTATATTGATGAATTAATCATAGAGGGTGCGGCTGAATAGATTATACCATTCTGATGGGTATATAGTGAGTGATACTTGATTTCCCGTAGAAAAGCTCAAGCATTTTTTATCATTTTAATTTTAGCATTTAGCTTTAACACGAGAGAGTGTGATAAGACTACAATACACTAAAGGGATAACGTCATGAATCATTCTTAAGAAAACATGCCATGATAGTATTGTTTGTTTTATTTCCATTGCAATGCAAATTTTTTTGACTTTTCAAAACCGTCGTATTTTATCGTTATTCAAGTTGAACAAAACGTTATCTTTGCAATGTTTTCTTTAGATGTGGGTCCCATGCTGCACCATATTTTCGAGGGTCGAGTCCTTCATCCAGGCTCAGGGTTTGGCTTGCAGTGTTCAGCTTCTGGTAACCCTATACCGGATATTAAGTGGACTGTAGATGACACGGCCATTCATAGTGCTGGTTACGTCCAACTAAACAATGTCATTGATAATGAAGGACTGAGAATCAGCTCCCTAAATCTGAGTGTAACATCTGCGAGAGATGGAGGCGAATACAAGTGCATTGCATTCAACAGAGCTGGACAAGTGGACCATGCTGCTAGAATCGACATTTTTGGTGAGTAAGTATATTATCTTTCATTAATTTGTAACAGTGTCATTACCGAGAAATTTTTTGGAGCAGATGTCGAGGCACAATTTTAAATTACTTTTATTGTTAACCCACATTTTCACACGTGTTTCTCAATTATCAGTATTGCTGAATGTGCTGCGTAATGTTATCCAATTTAAGGATAAAAATGAAAGCAAGTTTTTCTCAAAAAATGAAATTATCAATTTATTCTTAAAGCCATCAGGGTTTATCTGCTCACTGACAAGTGCAATGTTGGTGAGCAGGACTAGCAGAATTGTGTAGGAAATTCTAGTAATTCTTTAAAATTTCTACAACAGTTTATATACATTTATCTAAAGAATATATTTCTTAGAATATTTTTAACTATCCTTAAATATCAAATTTTACATTTCCCCTCAGACTACAAAATCAAACTTAATTCACATGGAAATAATATCCACATTTGATTAATAAAAAAAATGAATTTTTGATGTTTTATTTTCATATTCATTGTTAGAAGTGAAAATACCATTTTAGCCACTAGGTAATATTTTCACCATATTTGTGCTATGTATAACTAAACTATATTTCTAAATTTTGGGAATGTTTTGAGCCAGTGATCTTCTAGAAGTTTTGGATAGTTGTAACGAACATTTTACAACTATTGTTTCGTAAAATCTCATTCATATTGGTAAACTGTACTTTGTTGGCTTTTGATAGTGGGCTGCACTGCAAATGTTATTAAAGATCGTGTTTCATCATCAGTGTCATCTTGTGGTCTGCTAGGAGCAATCCTGCCTTTTTAAAAGCCATAAAGCCTTATTTTTATGAACTTTTCTTCGATTTTTCCTCGGCGTTATTGCTTCTCAGACCAAGTTTTTAATGCAAACTTACGATGTTATTTGGAGCAACACCATCTCTCATGCTTTGCTTCGTGGAGCATTGATAGTCGAGGTCACGTTGACACTTCACTACGATATTTCATGAATTTCATTTCCGAATTAATCTTTCATACCTGCTGCACGGAGATAAGTTTCAAAATAGGATACATAACATAGGCTACTTTTTGCTTCTGCTGGAAAATATCCCACAATTCATCCTTTGTACGTTATTTTTACAGAATAGACGACCAAGCTCCAAAGCCGAATAATTAAGCTCGTATCACTTCAAAAACATCAAAATTGGTTTAACATTTAGGAAGTGTCCATCTTCTTTTGTTATAAAACTGCGATAGCGTAAATAACGCAGAGGACGATGAACATAATCATGATATTTGATCAGAATGGACCTAGGTTAACAATACAGTTGAGATGGCATTATACTTTGTATATTGAAATTGGAAAGGACAATACTGATTCTAAAAACAAATGTACATTATGCGTTTTAGAATCACCGTTAATGTATCAAGTAATGGTGATCGAATTTTCAGCATAATGATTAGCTGAAATTCAAGGTGGTTTTCATGAGGCCCTAAAAGAGCATGCCTCGAGTGTTAAATGAAAGCAATTCGTTTTCAATGTTATTGATGAATCCGGTGCACACGTCTCCGGACCCCATTAAGATACTTAATGAACAGTTTCGTCTTCAGTATACCATTAGTTTATGGGTGCAGCAAAGATTAATTAACGTTTTTATGGTAGAATATACAATCATGGAGTGTGAGACAAAAGCAATTGGAGCATTTTATCGATTTTCACTTTGGGTTTATGAAACAGCTTCCCGTTAGGGCAACACGTTTGCTTGTCATGTTACACCAAACTTCCTTTTTACATCGTAAATACATTAAGTTTTTCTTTAGAAACTAAAAATACTGATGAGATTTTTTAGCGTTTTTTGTTAACTTTTTCATAGTTTCTATTGTTATCCCTTTGTGAAACTGTAGCAATTTATCTGGAGAAATAGCATTCAATGATTACTGTCTAAATAGAACATGAACATAAAATTGCAAGTGTTAGGGAATTCATTTCAAGGATAATGCTAAATGTTTAGTTTATGTAACGATCAGTGTAGTATCCATATTTCTCTTAATATTTCAAAGGAATCAACTGCATGCATTCATGCCCATTTAATTTCCCTTTAATTTGTTCTTCCTGACGTTAATTAAGAATAATTATCTGCGGAATGCAAATCTTTATAGTTTAAGTGCGTGTACTTATAATTTTATTGTTACTCGTATAATGCATAATATGACCATTACGCGTTTAACTACAATGCTTATTTGCGTTAAACAGGATCTGCTGCTTCGCAATAATAAACGTTCATTATTTCAGGGACATGCAAATAGCATGACATACTGTTTATCTATGACAAAAACTTGCTTCGATCCCTGAGCCCTGATACATTATTTATTCCATTTGATTTAGATGTAGTTTACTACTTTAAACTTTCGGAAATCCTGTCAAAACATGTCTAAAAAAGTAATATATTCAGCACAAAACTGCCTGCAATCATTATATAAAATTGGCATTGTCTGCCATATAGGGGGAAATTTATGTTTGAATTTAAGCTGCATTGACCTATAACCTAGTGTCTGTCCAGATGATCTTGCAGACCTGTTTAGATAAAAAGGGCACGTCTGAAATGATACATCAGTAATGACATTTGATGGGAGATTAAATGCACGGGCAACCGGAAATTAATGCTGCATCAAGGGCGATAATGCACTGGACGGACTTGTACGTGTCTTGCCTAACCATGAATTTGATCCAACTGCCAATTTTCTGACGCATTCCCAATGCTTATGCAAAGCGTTTTAACCTGAAGGTTTTTGACCTTATGCATTTTCACAATTATATACATTTCATATGGAGTAAGTCGGATTTCTAGATTGACGAATATTGACAGTTGCATTTAATAAATGAACATCAAAAGGTTATCAAAGGCGTCCTATGTTATAACAATGATTGGTCAGATAATATGAAAGTTTCTCGTTTTAATAATGCAAGGATGATGTCGATTCCAAAGCTGATTTTGCTTGCATCATCTTTCTGCTTTTGATTAATTTATAGCAGAATATGTATGCAAACTACTAAAATTACTTCCCCCAATTCCTAACATATTGGCGTTATATTTATCCTTCTCATTTGATGGTACTTATGGGAGGAAAAAGCTCTATTTCTATTATTTTGAAATACATGCATTTTTTTTAGAACAACATTCTTTTAGATTTTGAAAAGCCTTAGAAACCATAGTGTTTCTTTGTTCTGCCTCTAGAGAAGTTCTAATTAAGTCTAATTTTGTGCTGATTCGCAACAATGGTAGTCTATAGGCTGTTTTTTAAATGAGAAATCAAGTGGAAGCCTCTTATCTTGCCATGGTTAAAATGATTCTTTCCATGGGTTTACCTACTGGGATTCTTATTCACCTTGCAAATCGTGAAATCGATGCTAATTTCAGATTTGTTTTTGTAGGTTCACCATTTATTCGTCCAATGTCTGAAGTTTCAGCAGTTGCAGGAGCCAATTTGTTTCTCCCTTGTCGTGCAGCTGGCTATCCCATTTCGTCATTAAGTTGGGAAAAAGGTAATAATATAGTTCATTTGGATCTGTCCGAGATATACAATCTCCATAAATATTGCCAAATGTTGGTCTGCTTATCAGATTTTCTTCTTGACGCGGGCATCTTGTAAATAACGTGTTTATATATGGCATGTCGCCTTTAATTCATTTTATGGCGGGGGTCGCAGTAAATTTTATTTCCTAAACCTAAGCACAAGCCCATTTCTACAAAAACTGTCTCGCAAAATGCGGGAAACGGAAATTAATACGAACAACACACGCTTTTCAAGCATTCAGTATGATCAACGCCTATTAATCATGTGGCATTTTAATGTAATTTGAGTTTCTTCGTCACATGGGGGGGTGTGAGAAAACAAAGTGGATTTACGAGGAAACTTGTATAATGTTACTTCTGAGACAGTCGTGGTATTATTTATCTAAACACAATTTTTCCTGGTGGAATAAGTTGGTCGTGTTTCGCTGAAATCCAGATTATGCCAACGTTTCATATTATTAATCTCGTATATTTTGCATAACAACTGCTAAAATATGCAAATCTAGAAATCAACATGATATGCACAACTGTGCTTGAGGGAAAGGATTTCTCCTTTCCATTGTGCAATGGCTGGGTATTTTCAATGGATATTTGTAATATGTGATCAAACTGTTATACATTATTTCAGATAAATACATGTATTTTTAAATTTTAAAGCAGCGATGGTTTTTTACCAAACTTTTTACCATCTTCCTGAATTGGTGTAATGACAAACTATCAACCGAAACTATTGATTAATGCCTAAGCTGTATGTTTTATGATATTGAAATCTGCCAAATCAACACAATTCAGAAAGTTAGCTCGGTTTATATTATTTGAACACTAAAAACCGTTGAGAATATGTCATAAAAGGCTGACGCTTCAAGCATGTTTGTAGGCTGCTTTAATACCAATTTATAGCAGAAGCAAACTTTGAGTAAAAATTCTGAAGACGTTTTCCTAAAATTAAAACAAGAAGATGCCGTAAAAGTGGAGAGCAATTTTGAGTCTTAAGTCACGTCTGAGTAGAACACTTCCCATCCCCCTGTAAGCAGGCTGTAAAATGATGAATCCATATTCATGCGCATGCACCTCTGAAATATTCATGCATGCAGGCAAGGATAAGAAAGATAAGTTTCCTCCTGTAAGATGTATCCAGCATATCTTGTTTCAGTCGCAGGCCTCGAAGGACCCTAATGTCGAATCCCTTTTCGGTAATTTTCTTCGATTTGTTCGTTTTGTAACTGATTTTTTTTTTGCTAACTGCTACTTCGTTGGTAATACACGGACAACGACGAACTGCTAAAACTTCCAGTATTTTGCCTACCTATGATGTTTTATTAGTCGCCAGGGAAGAATTTTACCCTAGGACATTTCTGGTAACGACATTTTTTTTCAGGAATTTGAAAGTCGTGCAATCGCTTTATTGCTATGCTTTTAGATATCTTTGGATAATACGTTTATAGATGGATTGGCCTATGCCCTAGACCCTCCATTTTCAAATACAATTTTGGTAGGATCTTATTTTAGATAATATTACAAAACAGAATGTTTAATAGAGCGACATTGTTTAGAATTTCTATTATATTTTTCCGTTACTAAACAAAAAATCAGTTTGCTTCAATATTTTTTACGAAAATGCTTTGAAATACCTGCTGAGAACTTTAATTTCCTGTCATTTTCCCAATTGAGAGTATGTATCAAGACTCGCATCCCTCACTTCTTCAGCAGATTAGCTCTTTATGAATTTGAATTCAATTAGGTTCCATATTCAAAGTTATTGCTTATACAGGTATACGTTTCTTATTTCTTTTTTTGGCGTTTAGAAGGCAATACTCTCCCCATGGACCGAAGGCAGATAGTGTTCCCTAATGGCACGCTTTTCATCCAAAATGTGGACAGGAATCAAGATGGAGGAAAATACATGTGCATTGCTAGAAATGATAGAGGTGATGTTGCCAGGCAAAATGTTCTAGTTAAAGTCATGGGTAGGTTCAATCAGTCCCATTTTTAAGCTTGCTAGGATTTATATTTCGCAAACATTCTACAAATTGTGGTTTAGTGTACTTCTTATCAGTTCTTATTTTTTTTTATAGTGCCTCCAATCATCGATCCGATGTCTTTTTCACAAGCTCTGGTGTTCAGAGTTGGTGCGAGAGCACGTCTTCAGTGCGTTGTCAGTCAAGGGGATCTTCCTCTTACAATATCTTGGCTTAAAAATGGCAAAGATTTAGCTTCGGATTTAAGCATACAAGTCCGAAAGGAAGACGAGTTTTCGAGTGTGTTGACTTTTTCGAGTATTTCAACGAGGCATAATGGGAATTACACTTGCATCGCCACGAATTCAGGTGGTGTAACAAATCTGACCACACAAATTACAATTGAAGGTAATTTTACGATCATTTCAAATCTTTTAAAATGTTACTTTTTATAAATAATTTGAAAATGTTTTAAATATTAACAATGTTTTGCAGTTCCACCAAAATGGCTACTTGAACCTTCAGACACCTCCACAATTTCAGGTGGAAATGTTAGCATTGATTGTGTGGCAGATGGATATCCAAAACCTGGAATTACGTGGAAAAAAGCATTAGGTTTGTTAAGCTTTCTTGCATTTTAACTTAATTTTAAAAATCATGAGATGTCAAGGTTTTCTTATAATTTTGCAATTAAGTTTGACGAATTCATCACATGTTGTCCATTCCTAGGCAGACATACTGGAGAGTACAAAGATGCTTCTATGGGCAGTTATAGAGTGGCCATTCGTTCGAATGGTTCCCTTACCATTATGGGTGCCACTGATGACGATGAGGGACATTACCTTTGTGAAGCTAACAATGGCATAGGCACTGGACTCAGCAAAGTTATCAATCTGAAAGTTCACGGTAAGTCATCAATATAAATCGCCATTTTCGTGGCTTATTATTTTATTAATCTAATTTCGTGTTTACATTTTGATATCTAGCTTCAGCCTACTTTGATATCAAGTATCAAAATGCGACGGCTAAGAAAAACGACAGATTGACCCTACAATGTGAAGCTAGAGGAGATTCTCCTATATCTGTCTCGTGGATGAAAAATAACATCCCTCTTAATACGGAATCCAGTAGCAGGTAATGTCTGGCAACAGCTGTGTCTGCCTATTTCCAAAAACAAAATTATCGTGACACTCCAGGAGATTAAAATTTATAGTTACTTTAAATGAAGAAAATTTTTGTAAATATTTCATATCTTATGACATTTTAGATCTTGAGAACTTGTGTTTCTCCTCTTGATGCTGAAAGTCGATAGTTCATAGGCTATCTTCTTCATTGATTTGTCTGTAGCACATTGCAGGAGCAAAGTTAATCTCATATTTTACGTGCCTATGATCTATGAAAAGGAAATCTGATTTCCATGACAGGTGGAAAATGAGATTGTCATCTGCAGAAAAGAAATACGCACAAAAGAAATGTAATCCTGTCATGGAAACTTAAACAACTGACTAAGATATGGCATGTTTAAGAGACAATGCACTTTTCAAACTTAACAACAATTACCTGAATTATTGGATAATTTGATCTTTGGAGTGTACCAGCTTATTTAAATCTAACCAGTAATTAAAACATGATTTAATAACGGTTTATTTCCCTTTTATGGCATACCATTTTTTTCTTTATTCATTGGCTCTTCAACACACCTTTCTTTTATACCTGTTTGTCCTGACATCAAAAACACTAGACACCTCTTCAATAAGCTTCAACTCTTTTGGGATTGCCACACCGGCAATTGATCTTAAAAGTTGAAATAAAAAGCATAGTCTGCGCTTTATTTTTATGACATTTCTTTGTTTGTATCTTAATCTGGTTTTGCCTTTTTTTTTTCTAGGATGACAAAGACTGACCGTTCTCTTCCCCATGGCCTCATGTCTGAATTGACCATTTCAAGTGTCGAAAGGCAGGATGAAGGCACTTATTATTGTTCGACGAGGAATTCCTATGGGAGAGATGAAAGCCTTATTCAGCTTGTCATTAAAGGTTAAGACTCTCTCATTGCCTTTTCTTTCCCATTTTCAATGTCAGTTTGTTGCGATGGTTTTGAAATTGTCTTGATTTGTTTTCAAAGAACCCCCGGACCTGCCTGACAATGTTAAAATAGTAGACCATGGAGGACGAATTGTTACTCTATCTTGGGCCCAACCCTATAATGGAGGCAGCTTGATAACTGAATACATAGTACAATTTAAAAGAGCCGCTGGTAATAGAACGATTGTGATTTAAAAAATAAAAAAACAACGTTTAAAACGACTTTTTTGCAAATAGATGAATGGATGGCTCATCTTCCTAACGTAACAGTGCCTGGTAGAAATACATCGGCTATTGTTAGAGGCCTTTTACCTGGTACGCCTTACAGTTTTAGGGTTTTGGCCAGAAATAACGTAGGTGTTAGTCTACCTAGCAACGGAGTTGGAATTACAACTGCTGAAGAAGGTAATTTTTGTAAAAATAGTAACAGTTTAGGAGCTATAATTCCTATTTATCATCATATATTATTTTATTTAGCACCAGCAGGCCCACCACTCTCATTGAGTGCTAAACCTTTAGGACCTGATGCGATAATGCTAACGTGGAAGGTGAATATTATCATAAAATTTGTAATTCAAAATTCGATTTATTTAAAAAAGCATGCGATTTTAAAACAAATTTTATGCTTTTTTTCCCAAGCCGCCACATCCAGAGTTATCCAATGGAGACATTTTGGGATACTACATCGGGTACAAACCGTACAATTCCTCAGAAAGTTATCAATACATTTCTATTGAAACGAATAAAGCAGCTAGCATCGGCTTAAATTTTAAACTACCTAAACTTAAGACATTCACCAAATATATTCTTGCTGTGCAAGCTTATAACAGAATGGGCAAAGGCCCATTTTCTCAAGAAATAATGGCATCGACAGAAGAAGATGGTAAGATAGTTCTATTGCATCGAACATTTCAGCCTAAGTGCTACATTGGCGTTTTATAAAACGTCTCTTTTTGTAGTCCCCGAAAAACCACCGGAGCATTTGCGCTGTTCGGGAATAAACGCCCGAAGCATTAATGTAAGTTGGAGTCCACCGAGCAAGCAACATCAACATGGCATTATCCTGGGATACAAAGTATTTTATTCACCTATTAAGGAGGATACAGGTAAATTAATCATTAGCATAAAGCATACATGTATTCACGTATGACATTAATTCTAAATCATCAGCTTGCCATGCTCCCGAAATTTAGAGTCGAGCATTCCTGTAATGCTTGAATTCAAAAATGTCATTTATTACTTGGCTATCAATAAATAAATGCTACGAATGAACATAATTAACTAAGTTTACTATGTCCAGTAATCCTCATTTTTTTTTTCTACTGCAATATACAACTATTACAAGATGCCCTGTATGCCTCACCCTGTATAGTACATGAAATTTGCTAACTAGTAATAGTTGTCATACATTACGATTAAATTATCGTAATTTAATCACTGTCATGAATTAAAAAGGCAAAACCAAGATTTAAAAAGCATAGCCTATTATTTAATTTCATCAATTAGTAATCGAAT
>JAQGCC010000319.1:0-41709 GCA_034698905.1 Xestoiulus laeticollis | reverse complement strand
GGGAGGGGGGTAATATCGACTTACGTAAAAATATTTTAGGGTAATGGTTAAAAAAGTTCCCCGACCGCTGCCTTAAGGGGAAAACCATGCTGAAGCATGGATAATATCATGGATAAGAGGATGGAGAATAGCATGGAAACATACATGTTATTACTCAAATTCACGCGCACCTAGTGCCATTTCCTTCCACTATGTTCGGGTGCATATCGGGTTTTTAACCTAACAACCTGGGTTCATTATACCCGGGGTTTATTCGAGACCGGGGCTTGATTATGTATTTACGAGTATAGCAATCTCTTGACATTTGTGATAACAAATATAACTGACAATGTTAAAGAAAATGTTGAATTTCCCTGACTTTTTCAGAATGAATATACTTTAACATGACAATTTCATACTTTCTGTCTCTGAGAACCTTGATGTAACAGCCTACACATTTTTTATTTTATAACTTTAATAATTATTATGTGGTGAATGTTAATAATTGCCTGCCAGCAAAACTTCCATAAACAAAAGATTTATCACACACTATTCCACCAAGAAGAAAGATTTAGGAATTGTTTTTGGCATTCGCAGAAGAAGATTTCAATCATTATTCACTGGGCATCTCTTTGGAGAATACGTTGATTGAGCGACAGATGTTGGAAAAAAAAACAGGAGCTATATACGGCGTATAAACCATGGCATAATCAAAAACTGAACAGCATGCGTAATGCATAATGCAAAAACAAGAATCAAAACACTAGGTCAAACCCCAAAAGGGGGTCAGACAACAACGAAGACTAGATTTGGGTATGACCCCGAATAACAGTATTGATGCACGAGTTTGGTTATACTGGTCGAAATCCTTAAAAATCCCACTGGAAGAGATAATATGTGGGCAATCTGTTATCTCTTCATAGAAAATTTTCAGGCTTCCCATTGAAAAATGAGTTGTTGCCCAATAACGCTGCATGTTCTTGAATAAAATAACTTTTCAGAAAACGTATTGAAAATATAAAATGCCTTACAGTATATACCAGAACTGTCCTGCAATATCAAGAAAACCCATGATTTGTGTTAATGGGAATCCTTACTAAAATTTTAAGGTATCGTGTATGTCTCATAAAGATATGGATTTGACGGAATCGATATTTAGAAAATAAATACGAAAATAATGGAGGTTTATTTTGGCACGATAAAATCATACTTCAACGTTTTATACAATCGACCATTACACCAGCTACAAACCATGTAAATTTGTCATCTGTGTTTCGGTACACCCTGTATATCGGCGATTTACCAGCGTGCATGTAATACAGACGTTTTCATGTGTTTCCTTATAAATATTAAAGTTTATAAGGGTTATGCAACAATGCACAAATTCATAATTTTTTTAATCCACGGTAAGTAATGTTATGTCGAAATGTCCAACGTCTTTTTTGAAAAATCAATTCCCAAAGGCAAGTCTATATGTGTTCTGTATATACCAATCGGCCAAGAAGTATCAAGACTATACATGTCATCTCAAAATGACATTCACAATATCATTCTCATCAGGATTACTTTTCTCCTTTCTGGAGGGGTTGTAAATATAATAATATAGATGTACAGTTTGTCATTCGTATTTTAATATATAAATAGGATAAATAATCTTAAAAAACTTTGGACATCGTTTGGGCAAAATCAAACTATTAATACGTTGTTTCCGAAATTTAATAACAATTACGAATACAAAATGATGTGTATTATGTAATCTGCACACTATATATAAAAACGTTGGGCTAAAATTCAACCCAATATTGAGTGCTACATGGACATACCGATTAACATTTTGTTAACATTGGGTTGAATTTAAGCGTAACAACCAAATGTTACCCAACGTTGGGTCACATTTATTTACACAGGTTTTGGTTAAAATATGCCCAGAATTGGGTAAATGTAAGGTTTGTGGTATTTATAATAAAGTCACCCAATTAAGAGTTGATTATAAATAACACAAACCTCACATTTACAAAATTCTGGGAATATTTTAACCAAAATCTGTGTTAATAACTGTGACCCAACGTTGGGTATAGCTTTAACCCAACAATTGGTTGTTACACTTAAATTCAACCCAATGTTGGTATGTCCATATAGCACTCAATATTGGGTTGAATTTTAAGCCAACGATTTTAGTGTGCATATTCAACAGCCAAATACTGTAAAAATGAATCAAGTAAACATATGTAGCACGTACGTGGAATTGATTTAGAATCTAAGAAAGTATGGAATGGAGTCTTTGTGCATTTCGGTTTTTTTTTGTACTATCAAGATTCGTCATAAATGTGAAACATTGAACGCTTGCGTTTCTCTTGTTTAATAAAATATTTTCGCTCGAATTCATCTTTAATAAACTGTTTTCATCATGACAAAAAAGAAAAAAAGTATCTTCAACGTGTTATGGCATGCAGCCCAAAATAACAAAATAAAAACCAAATTGTGTGCTTCTATTTGCATACGATGGCAAGAATGCGTGAAAAGCAAAAAACAATCTCATAAGAAATCCAATAACTACAGCCGTTGTGTGAAAGACATAAAATGTACACAAATCAGCATACGATGTCAGCGAAAATAAGAATAGTATTCATCAATATGCAGCTACAGTAAAACCTCGTAAAGTGACAACTATTCATAATTTGGTTTTAGTGCAGGTGCTTTACTTTATAAAAATTCTCTGTATAGTGACCACCTGCCTATTGTGATATATAGTGACCACGGTGTGCCATCGTTTTTGCAACTTTTTGACATTTTTTTTGAGGTGACAATGCACCTCATAAAGTGCATGGCTATGCTGCAGTAGCAAGAATTTCAAGACAATCGGAATTTAAGGGGAAAACTGGAAATCCCCTAAAAAGGAATAACAGTCATATCTTGCTTTATGGATCGATGTTACAAATAAAGGTAAAAATAACACATTTTGTATAGTGTAAATAAATTTACTTAAGATGGATCGCTAATCGGTCAATTTCTCTGCACGGTAAAACTGTTTTTATTATCAAATCCTCATTTGTAAAGAATCTGGATCTTTTACACAATTTCGTCATTGCATTTTCTGTAAGTGGTGGTGACCCGGCTTAACGTGCTAAATTCAGAATACATGTATAAACTACATGTAGATGAACGACCTGAATATATAACATTTGAAAACTTGTTGCTAGCATTAAAAATTCAAAGGCTTTCTCGCTTTCAATTAATAATGCAAGGAAGCTGTTTACTCTTGGCAATAGTACGCCTTGAACTTTGAAAATACAATAAGTCTTACGGTACCTTCTAATTAAAAAGAAAATTGTCAGCCATTGGATAGTTGCACAACATGTGATCTCAGGCGTTGCTATGGTAATACGAAACATCGGTTGACGTCAAGTGTTGCTTCCCAATTACACTATACATTATCATGAGCAGAAGCTCTTTGATTTATACAGATATCTGAATGTCATGATGATTGCTGCGTTTAATGTACTGAAATAATACATGTATACAAAAGCAACAATTGCACAAATTGTCAAAATCCTCTTGTTTCGAAACAATCAATTTTTTAAACATGTTCAATGTTTATTACAGAAATATTCAAGCAAATTTATGTTTGTAAATTACTGCTTGAAAAAAAGTTAATAGGTTGTATATATAGAACGTATTTGGTATTCCATAGGTGATGCTATGATATAGTATGTGTATACATGTACTACTTATACGCGATTTGCGATACGAATACCAATTCAAGGATGTATTTTCGTCAAAAGAATTGCATTTCAAAAATGTAAACAAGATGAGTTTTCAAAGCAATATTTTGTGAAAGGGAAATTTGCACATCCTACTTTCATATATGCATTTTTTTGAAAACTAATCGATAATTTTGTTTTGCATTTCGATGATTTTTGGCCTATGTTCAGAACACTCAGATCATATTCATGGACATTTTTATCAAATCTTTTGCAGTATTTTTTATATATTCTAATATTTTCATAGTAAATTGAAGTCAATATTGGTTGAACAAAGTTTAGATTACATGTATTATTTATATGTTTGACTGTCTAGACTCTAAAGAGAGCTAAAGTTATTACCTGCAATGTTAGCAAGATTAAAATATTTTTTCTATTGACATTGAATTAAATGTTTTGTTTTCCACCACAGATTTTACGAATTTTTCAAATATTAACCTAGAATTTTTTAAAGGTGGTTTTATAATGTTTTGATGAATATTGTGTCATTTATTCGCGAACCAGATTAATATTTCATCGTTAATTTGATCCTAGTGCTTTTATAGGCCTATTGCCAAGAACTCGTTTTCAACAGGATTTATTGGACAGGACTCGCTAGTCACAAGCCTAACGACAAAATTTGTCACAAGAGTATTTAATGAACGTTTACGGTAAAAAAAAGTATCATTTTCACTAAAATTGTCATTATTCATTGTCATTTTTATGGCGGATCTTGTGCTACAATTTTTAGCATTTTTATCAGGAAACTTATTAAAATTACTTTACAACTTCAACTCTAACTATAATAAAATTCTTTGTTGCAAACTTCAGCGATGAAATTTATATATTTTTTCGTAAAATATAAAGTAAAACTTACTAAAGGTGACCACCCAAAAATGGTGCAGTTGATCACTGTATACCTGCAGGTGGTCACTATATAGAGTATGACAATGAAATACAAAAATTTTCAATGTTACCCTATTTTCTCCTAATATATCCTTTTTCAGGTTTATTTCAGGTTATAAAGTCTTTTCAGGTTACAATTGTCTTTTGTTAATGTTAATTATTCACACAACTCTTGCTAACTTAAGACTTTTCAGCTATTTTCTTTACAAGTTGTAACTGGTGCAATTTTTATAAAATGTTCTAACTTGAAACAATGAAATAAATGACGGAGAGAAGGTTAATGATATATATATACGCTCTACATGTACAATTGGCTGGGAGATATGAGAAGTTTTAGGGTTAAAACAGGAAGCAAGATGACTTATATCACTTAATAATGGCCACTTTATTAGGTGCATTGCCAATGGAAAAGTTGCAAAAGAGATGGCAGACCCTGGTCACTATTCACAATAGACATTTCAAATTTTTATAAATAAAAACATTTGCACTAAAACCAATTCCTGAAAAGTGGTCACTGTGCAGAGGTGATCACTATACAGAGATGGTCCCTTTCCCAGGTTTTTCTGTATATATTTATTCAATTAAAGCTTAATTAAGGTATAGTGCAAGCCTATGGATTTCAATGGATGGCAAATTCAAACATCTTAAAAGAGGATGATATTTTTCATATCTAATAAAATTTTACTAATTAAGTCATTCAGAACATAATAAATGTAAGAGAAATGAAGAATGAACATATGTGAGATATGTCAAAATATTTGGAAAAAAAAAGAAATTCAATAAAAAAGTGACACTATAATAAAAGTATTGTGCAGAGCTTTATGTCTACAGTATGTCTTTATGTATATTTATTACGATTTGCATTTAATAAAGCAGTTACATGTATTTTGACTCTGTCCTTCCTTTAATTTCAAAATTCGATAAAATTAATGTCGTAGATGTAATATGCTGCAGCTCTAACTTGCAGGTCTTCACTGCAACAGAAAACTGTATTTGTTGAAGAGATATCAAATTTGAGTTTCATCTCGATGGGAAATCATCTAGCAATTTTGTGCTATTGGTACACCATGCCTAAAGTCATTATAAAGTAATCAGAGCGTGATTTTGATTGCTCTTAAACCAACAGGATATAATTGAATCGTAGTATTGAGCATGTGGTCACACTTATAAAAACAATCTTGTCAGAAGGCAAATTTAATCAAAAACGAGTATGTAACCGACCTCATGTTGAAGCACTCTACAGAATCACGAGATCCTTATCAAAACAAAGCCATTTCACATTGCCGTGATTAAAATCGTAGCCAAATTTGAATAAAAATAGACCGGAAAATCAAATGCTCGTTGAATTCATTAAAACGGTGGGCGTTGAAGTGAAAAAATCGATGAAACAGCGAATTAAGTTAAAGAGGGTCCTAATGAAACAGAAAACACTTCATTTTTTCATTGCCATATCTCATCAATATAGGCTACCAATAAGGTTCACAAAAAGCACACTTAAGTCAAGTAGAAGATTACAAAATGTTTAAAAGCTGTAAGACGAGATCATAAGGTTCTCTTTCAAAGGGTGATGAAAAACTCAATGTGAAAGCCCTCGAATTAGTAAAGAAACATTACAGCTTGAATGTAAACATATAGGGACATGGCCTAAACTCCTATAAGAGTAGTATATATATGGGAATAAACAAATGGGGACATCTAGGAACATTATGCTAAATGCACCACTTCATGCAGAATTTGGCTTGAAAGTTATAAATGCAAAGGGTTGGCCCTAAGGGAAATGTAAACGGCATTTTGTTTAAACAAAACAAAGTTCTATTACATGTAAGCTTCATGCAAAAAGATAATTGGAATATTGCGAAGTAAATTGTTGTTGTGCTAGGTTAGGTCCAAAAAACCGTTATTACCTTAGGGCCACATGGGCCTATTGCAAATGTTTGTATGATTCTGTGTTAACATTAAATCAATGTCGTATTTAAATTAGGTCCAAAAACCATTTACATTTAGGCCTACTTTAAGACCTGCAAAAGGCCCTTCCCATTAATACATTTCTCATGTTACGTCCCCGTTTATGCGGCTCTACACAGGTCCAATATCCGTTAATTCCCATATTTGTGGCCCTTGGTTATGGCCATAAATGACCAAGTATAGGGCCAGATATGTTTTCATACGTGGGGCATAATGGTCTACATACTTTTCCCATCAGGATATGACATTGTAACATAGTTAGAAGGAAGATTTTTAGATTTTTCCGGCCTTATATTTTGATATATGACCCAACTGTCCATTATTAGTTAAGACCGTTACATCAAAAAGGCTCTATAAAAAGCGGCCATATTTCGGGGTTTCTAGTGTAATCCTATAACTAGCTTGGCCTTATCTAATTTACGAACTTCTTGGCACTATAAAACAGAATGATGGAAATGGAAAATCACTATACTTTGTAAGTTTTAATGGCCTTCAGTACCAAGCTCTTTCAAACTTACAGCGTTGAAAATTCTGATTAATTTTGTACAGTAATCATATTTCATGCATCAGGACATTTCGAAGGTCACATCAATGACTAACCAATCAGAATCCTGATCAGCAGTGCAGATAAAACAATTGAAACACCCATATTGATTCTCAGAGCAAATTTATATAATATTGGCAAACATGCAAAAAGCAAAGGACACATTTTCAATATTTCAATAAAAGTTGTTAGAGGAAATGGAAATATATAGTGAAAGCATGCAAGCCATTTCCATTTATTACAAATGTGAGTCCATGCGGTTTTATGGTTTAAAACTAAGAGGCATTTCAAAACAAAATTTGCATGAAAATGCAAATTGGTCAAATAGGAGTTAAAGGAAATGGTAAAAATGGCCTGTCCTGATCTACATGTATAGATTAGGAGTAGGAAATCCGAGGCAAAATAAAAATCGATAAATCAGAATGCTTATGTTGTGTTGATGACATCTTCGTAAAGTACTCGTAGATAAATTGGAGTTGTTATACTGCCTGACAAAATTTAACGAAATGTACGAAAGATAAGATAAAAACACGTATTTATCATTGCAAATTTTCGCTATAAAGTTGATGAGATTTTGGCTTCAAACTTTTCGAGTTAAAATTATTGGCTGACAGGACTAAACGAAATACGATTTAATAGATGAATGTGACAGATTTGAGGTTAACCCTGCGATATTTCAAAAAAGCTTTCTGGTATTAATAACCTCAATGTGGCAGCCCTATAATGACAAATAAAAATGCTGCATACTATACGCATAGGAAAATGAGAGATCAAAATATGGCATTATTCTGAGAAATACATTAATAATAATATGAAATTCTACCATAGTTTTCCATGGTAACCTTATGAGCTTTCTCACGTACAATTGTACACCAACAGATCTACATTTATGTTGGAATATACACTTGTAGCATTGGTTTCGGATATTTTGGGAAACACATGGCATTTCATAAATTACCATAAAATGATTTATAGTACAAGAAATAGTTCTTAATAATAGCTTCTTAATAAGCCAAAAAATGATCTGATTGCTATATTAAATTCAACTACATGTACTGAAATTAATCATCATATACGTACATTACAATAAAAATGATATTAAACTAGAGCACGAATTATATTTTTAATCATATAGAAAATAACGATTTAAATAAAAAAACACTTTAAAAGTAATGTTAGGGAATGCCATTAATTTAATCAAATATTACGTGCGTAATAGTTATGAGCATTAAAAATACGAAAAATTAAATTTGTAAATCCTATTGAAAATAACAAAATAATTTTCATTTTGTAAAAACATTACTTCAAAATAAATGTGTAGAAGATTTAGCCAATAATTTAGATATACATGTGAATTAATAAAGGACATTATGAGAGCGAATAACATATTGAATTATATTGAAAGTATAACTAGCATACACAATAAAAATATTTTTTTTAACAAAGTTATATTTATAGATGAATCAATATTTATATTTTAGTTATATTTCTCTGCACACTGTGTAAAGTTGAATTATGTATTGGATTGCAGTGCCTCTATGATTCAAAATCCAAGATATCAAAAAAATAAATCGGATTGAAATTTAATCTAAAACATTGCTTTGATAGAAACCTTTAAGAAAACATTTATCTTTTGTCAAACTAAAACGAGAACGTTTTTCGATAAATTTTATCACTCACATTCACTCCAGACAATCGAAAATCGCGAAAAAAATAATTTGATTTTACTTCAGAAATATTTTTCACCAAATGTCCAAACCTATCAAATAAGTCATTTCAGTCAATTTATAGTCCTTTTAAATAGGCCTAAACAACGTATTCATTTCAATATTTCATGAATGTAAGTCATAGCATAAGCTTCAAATAAATTATAATAGTTTCAAGTTCATTGTTTAACATAGTCTAGAAAATCTATTCAACAGTTTTTCTTTTTGAAGCACATTGTAATCATTTTAAGATTGATCTCCAAAATAAGAGAAAATACAGAGATCAAAATGAAAAAGTAACTTATAAACCTTGCTGAAATTCATCACTGGAATACTTATGAAAATTAATATTCGAACTTTTCATGATGAACACTAGATTATTATCAGCCCCTGCAGGATTGCAATCATCTTCAGATTTACCAAAATGGAAAATATGCGTTTCTTCAAAGTATGATTGTTGCTTCAGGAGGTCGTCATATTTCAGTCAAGCATGAAATGGCTCCCATATTTTCGTATTTTGAAACTTATTGGATTTCATGATTTCACACAAAAAAACCTTGTTGATATAATGTTATTTTAGATCAGAGTGAAGCCACATGAAGCCACTTTTGTAATTCATCTAATACTTATAGGAAACGTCTCTAGAACACACCCAAACACATTTTTTGTAAACATTATCGATCTGAACACCATGTTCATTAATTTTAATTGCCAAGTGACGTTCAATAAAGATATAGCAATGGATTGTTAAGCTATAAAAGGAACAAAATGTCATTTAAAATCCTTTTTGATGTTTGATAAGACATGTGCAAGCTTATAAAATAACAAAATGTCAGTTTTATAAAAACAAAATCACATTTAACGACAAAATGTCGATAAATCTGTGGGGTTTCCCTTCATTCAAATAAAATTCAAGAAAACTTGCATCGTATACAGATATCTCAAAAATAATTCATGATCTTACGCTCGATATACAGTGTGAGCAAATTTGTTGTTCACAACCCATAAGTCTTAAGACTGGTGTTCTAAGATCATATTTAAGACTAAGACTTAAGGGGCCATCTACAAAGGACGCCGTCCGGTGATTTTGGGGGTATTTAAACCCGGCCCCCATCCCTGTCCACTGTGTCACAATTAATGTTTATGTCAAAATGTCAAATCGTCAGTATACCGCCAAACACCGTTGAGAATATTTGCAATTAAACTATATCCTTGTTTATGTTTGAAAATGTAAATAAAGTGACAATTCAAATTGAAGCGTGACATGAAATATAAATTGCCAACCAGGTTTCATTTCAAATACGTGAATATTCGTCCTATTTATGAGTATTGTCACGTTTATTTGAAAATTTACACAATTGCAAATATCAGTTTCTAGGTGTACACCTCATTCTACATGAAGGAATATGAATTTTACATTTAGAATCATATGACTTTGACTACTTTATGCCACCTTATTAATAGGCCTTTAGAAGAAATTTAAAAGTCACAAATGATCGATCACCTTCGTCCAATTGACAACCGGTATATAACGTCAGTTTCATGTCATCCCTTATGGACGGGCAAAATATTCTTCAATTAATCATTGTTGGAATAAAAAAATTAAGAAAATTCAACTTGCTGCATTCTCAGATTTTCTTACTCCATTTTTTGATACCTGAGAATGTGCACACACACAAAGCATTTACACTGAAGGAATCAATAAAATGATAGACTATGCAAATTAATAATTTGACATGAACTCATTCATCATTTCCAGTGTCTATTTTGCAGGAGAGAGATCTATTTAAGTTGTTAGTTTTCAAATAAGTTGACACGAGGAAAACTCCACTTTCACGTGAGAGTGAAGTAAGAACAACTCCTTCTTACATGCACTTCTGATTTTTTTTCAAATTTGATCGACCGTTAAGGAAAAGAAGATGCTTTCATAAAAGAAAATGTCTTTCATGTAAACTATAATAAAGGAATAAGTTTAGAAAACGTACCAGCAGCACGTACCATCAATTATAAAAATTACTTTACAAACTTTACATATGAAAAGAAGATTAAAAGTGCTTCAAACGTTATAATGAAAATTTCGATTATCTTTCCGTAATCGTTTATAAAACGTGACAGGAAACGAATAACGTCCAGAAATGCAATTTGGCATTTGCAGCAAACACAATAATGTGGGACACTTTAATATAAAATGATATATGGACTAAGATAGCTTTTATAACATCTTGAACTACTCAGGCTAAAAAAAATTGAAATTGGATATACAGTGAAGTCTCGATATTGTTACACGTCCATATAAAACCAAGCACTGTCGGATTATAAAAAAACGTCGGATTAGCAGAACGGATTGCTAATACATGTACAGAAACTCATCTATTGCATGTTGATTGGCTTACCAATTTTATTTTCTAGCTGCGAGATTTTATTTTACAATTTCAACGATTTGTTGTAAACATCCACTTGCTTTGAATCTGGCAAATTAACGCATAATAAAAGCTGTTGACACATGGTAAAATAGCAGGCTTGCACTTTACACGAAGTATTAATTATTTATGAGTGAGCTAGGTATACATGTAGGCTACAATTGCACAAGTATACCCGTATTTTAAGCACACATCTCGGTTGTCAAAAACAGCATCGAGTGCGTAGGTTAATGCGAGGAAATTATACTCAATTAACAGACATGTCATTTATTGTTAGCACCAAACATTTCATAAATATCGGATCTACATCGGATGAAATTAGTGTTTCGCTTTTACACGATGATTAGCAGGACAAAATTGTATTCCTCAGAGTACTGGCCTGCTAACAAGCATTGGTGTAATGAAGGAAATCGCATTGCAAAATGTGTATGTAGGGCGCAATAAAGTACATACATACTCTCAACTCTATTTTCAATTAAATATTTCAATCTACACCAACATCAGCTAATTTAAATTTCCGAAAATCGCAGACCCTTCAAATAAGTTCAACATTTTCTAGTTGGAGTGTTTGAAAAAATTACATGGCAACATTGCTAATAGTTGTAATTTTTCTATATTAATCCTCCTGTAAATCTGAAAACGAACTTGGGTTTAAGAAATTGGCTAAACTTCGTCGTTAAATTCCTAGTGATAATTTACGAGATTAGCTGCAGGCTATCGATAAGGCGTGTAATTCGTTAATTTCTCCTGGGTAAACAATGTTCGTTGAATCGAAACTACATGTATGTTCCATCTGTATCATCAATAAGATTATATCAGTGAACAGCAAACTCATCGATAACCATATGTTTTCTTAACGCAATTGCACAGAACAAAGAATAGAACATTTAGTCTGCCCAAATAATTAAGATCTAATTACTCATGAGATTAACTGAAAATGTACAGTTGTCCCCAACATGTGTTCATAAGCATTCATAGTTATTATACAAAGTTCCCATAGAACTTCCAGACCATTTTGACATCTAAAAATCCAAAAATATGGCAATTTGTCCAAATTGTACAAGCCAAGAAAGAACATTTAGACTAAAAGTAAGCTAAAATTAATTTTGTTAAGAATTTAAGCACTTTTAGATAATAAATATGAATTATCCATGTATTTTCTGTAATTATCCATTTCCTTTAGAAATAGACGGGTGTAAATGTAACAAGTTGTCGTAAAAATACATTATAAATTAAAAATGTAAAGCTTGAATAATGCATCATTTTTTGCTTTAACAAACCGCATGATTGATTTGAAAATGACATTTTAGATGACACTTGATTTACTCGTGTCACTGCATTTGTTTTTCTCAAATTTTCTTTTAAATGTGAGGTTTGTACTACTGTTGTAAAAATGATTAATTACACTTACATGTACATGTCTTCTACAGATAGAAAGAAAAGCTTACTTTTTCGAACCGTTGAGTGGAAGCTTTCACATGGTTAAGTAGGCACGTAGAATTTTGTACATATAACACATTTCTCGGATATAACAAGACCTAGAAAAGTCAAAATCAATAAATAAATACTGGGTGTCCAAAATGTCCTACTATAAATTACAGAGAATCACAGTGCATTGAGTAGTTTATTGAAATAAGATCGGCATTTATCCATTCAAAAGATAAATTTCGGATACCCTGTAAAACAAAGGATATGAAGCAACTAAATCTGAAAGAAATACATTAGCGCCAAGAAAAACAGGAATATAATGAAAATGTTATTTTTCAAATAAGACATACCAAGCAAAATGATGATAGCAAATGGAATTATTCGTAGAAACCCATTATACAAAATGGTTTGCTTGATATATATATATGGAGAACAAACTATTGTTTATACTTGTTATATATATGTGAAAAATAATAAGCCCAGCAGTATTTAAATTGGTTTGGAAATCTAATATCTAGGAGGATAATAATATTGAATGAAATTTTGGGAAAATTTACAAGTTTGAAGAACGTCTTAGTATCAATAAAGAAAAAAATGTAAATACGGTAACCTATGGGAATTATTTTCTTTCGATTTTGATAGTTTTTATGTCACCACAGATGGCAAAAATGGATTCCTTAAAAAATGATGTACATGCATATAAAAGTAAAGTGAAATTTTCGTCTATAAATTCAAATTGTTTAGAAACACCTTAATAATTCACAGAAATTTTTATCAATCAAGCTGAAGTATTAAAAAAATTATAATTTAAAACAATTTCAGAAAGATATCCTTAATATATTTTACTTTTATTAAATAATTCGATACAGAAATTATTTGCTTGTCAGTTTTTAAGGCGGGTGTTAACTGACAATAGAGGGATTGAGCACGCCTCCCTTAATGCTAACCACATTGACAGCACTGTATGTTTTTCCAATGCGTTCTCGTTAAGGTAAATCAATTAACGGGGCATTAAGGGAGGCGTGATCAATCCCTCTATTACTGTAAAATTGACTGCATATTTCAAAAGTCAGACACACCATACTGATATTATTATGGAATTTGTTATATATGACAACTCGTTTCATTTCCCATAAATTCTGGGCAAATTAGAACATTAGTAACAAAAAGAAAATTATGACTACATTTATGACCATAACTTATAATTTCTGTATAACATCTGTTAAGTGTATGTTTTCAAAACAGGCTGATTTAATATTTACAGGATATTTTTGCTTTTTTCTACATTTCAAATTGTCCTTGTTTTTTGTCATGCTAGGGCAAAAACAAAACACTACACAAATTTCACAAAAACAACACATTTTCGAATTGATTTATATTGGTTAATACCGGGTGGTCTGAAAATCAGTGCCACCCCCTTTTTTTCTTAACTAATATAGTTATAAAACTTTGCTCAATACAGTTAAATTGCAAGTCGTGCGTGATATATTTATTGATGTTGTTAGATTCTACCTATCACCATTTTTTCACGGAAACCCAAATTATATTTTTTGCAATTATTTAATGCTGTTACAATGTTACAATGTGATAAGATAACAGGACTGAATATTTTAAAAAATGACACTATGCTTAACAACTATTTTCTTAAAAAGCTAATTTATCGATGTACTTCTCGGTATCACATACATGTACATGTAAACTCCTATTGAAACATTGTTTTCCCAGTCTGTGGGAACCTTTTATAAATCACGTTCCGTTTTAATTTTTTTTTTAAAATCAGTTATTAAAAGTTACAAACGGTATGGTTGCGTTACCATTTAAAAAAAAACCTAAAGACAGATTGCTCAATAGCAGCAAAAATGTTTTTCACATTTATTTAGGTGACAGAAAACCTCAGTTGGAGTTTCGAAGGACGTATCACACATTTGATGTTATATACATGTATACTTGTACAATATAAAAAGCACCATTCATTGCATTGAAGGATTTCCATGTCACCAAGCGGAATGAAATATAGTTAAATCATGTGCTATACGAAGAACTGTGGCAATAAATTGCAAGGATGAAGCATGATTTCACGTAAAGCTTATAATTACTTGTCATACAAGGTTTAAGTACACATGGGTAAAGTAAAACTTCCAAAAGACACGTATATATGTAAGGGTGGTAATTTGTCAATAAATACATGTTATCCATTTCGACAGGTTGTCGATCGTTATACCAAAGTACTTGTATGTCATCTCATTTCTTGGTATACTTTTGAACCTTATCGATTTTGCTGGACACACTGATGGAATTCATTTAAAACAGATAAAAAGGACAACATTTAAATAAATTTCGTACATGGGTCATCAATGCAAATTATAACATGCCAGCATAAATGCGAAAATGAATAACAACATAAAGTTCGGAAGTGTTTTAAAAATCCACCCGGATTTAACCACCCTGCATGTACATCAAATTATTGGATAAGGCAGTACTTCACGTCAGACGCACATGTTCTGAATAAAAAATGCTTTTTTGCGGTTTATGTAACCGAACTGATGCAGTTTACACAACTTACTGCTGAAATATTTCAAATTTGACCCAAATAAGTCGTAAGCTATAAAATTATAACTATTTATGAGGAAAGGGGTAACAGGCGGTGTTCAACGAAGTGACATAAAAATTTGTAAAGTTTTGAAGTAGCCCACACATAATAGAAGAAAAAGATCAAAGTAGAGCAATTTGTACACAAGATCAAAATTTGAACCAGATTAACTATTTCCACACCCACATTTGAAAGCTTAAAAATACTCCTAAGGCTTAATCCATATACATGATATAAAAATCCATTCGTCTTGCAAAACGACTTTATGAATTCTTGAAATAAATTCCCTCGAAGATAATTCCCTCGGTTCTTAAAAACATTGTAATAACTTAGTACTGTAATAACCAAACATTTTCGATACTAGCATTTATATAGATTTAGGATTGTCAAAAAATACTTCCGTTTGAGTGACCTAATGTGACATATGAGACGGCGCAAATGTGAACCGTAACTATTATGTATTCTTGATAAATACTTTTAGTGAACTATATGATAAAAGGCATTTGTGTTTATCCCTGACACACTTTTTCATCAGTTTTCTCACCTAACTGTTACATCTTGCTTCTAAGAGCAAATACAGAAAACTATGGCGTCACAAGAAATTGTTTCTTGGAAATTTCAAGCAAATATAATATAAGTGCTAGTGAGACAAGCAATGTATGGGACCAAATTAGACCCCATTATCAAAAGGGATTTTATTTTATGGGTCCCTTCTGGAGCCTTATGGATTCCCTTAATAATGAGACTTAAAAGAGTAGCCTTATATTATTAGATTCCACTCTAATAAAAAAACATACCCATTTTTTATAATAATTGGTACATGATAAAACAGCTACTGAATGTATGATCACATATAATTATACATTTTTTATTAAAAAAACTAGTTCTATAAGTATCATATCTATTTTATAATATTTTTTATGTTTTATTACAGAATTCTAGTTAGAAAAATCAATATCGACCGATGATTAAACGAAATGTGAACTTATTTTAGCTGTTTTACATTAACTAAGCAAATGTTTAAATACTAAGCAGTTTTCACCTTATTCACATCTTGGATTAAAGCAGACCAATTAAGCATCATAAGATATTGACATACCCGCATTTTTATCAACCGGTAAAATGAATAAATGGTTGATCAAACATAGCTGATATTGATTTTAGAACGCAATTTTCCTATCCTACAAATGTAGTGAAAGTGCAGTTACCAAATCAAGAAATTTAGTTTCAAGGCCCTTTAGCACCACTAGCACTTTCTCTCTCAGCCAATGGGCTGCATTTGGGAGTAGGGTGAAAAAGAAATAGAAAACAGTGTGGTTTTTAATAAACTAAGTGATATTTTTTTAATACGAGACAGACATCCTTAATGGATATTTCTATGAAATGAAAGTATTTTTAAGTATATTTAATGAAAACCATGTTACTGTCGCTTTGGATTCCTGTTATATTTACATTGTTTTCATTACGACATGTCGCTTTAATAACGAGCTCGCAAAGTTGGAACAACAACTCAGGTAAAAACAATCATGTTTGCTAACCAATCTTTAATACCAAAAGCATTTAAGCAAATTGAATTCAATGCAACCTATTGATTTAATTAAATTGCATATTTTCAAAATCGCATCATGTGAATTCGATTTCTTCTTAATCAATTGTTTGCACCTAAATCTATAAAATATTCCAACCTTAATATTGTCATTTTTATTTTCAAAACTTTTTTTACAATGCGGAGTTGCATGAAAAACAAAATTCATTTCAAAAGAAGTGTTATTTCTGTGCAAGACTGGATAGTGTAAAATGCTTGTCAAATTTTTATTAACATTATTTTAGGCCATTCCAAACACCTCGCTTGCTTTTACGGATCCTGGGCTGTGTACCGACCAGAAAGGGCCAAATTGGACATTGAGGATCTTGACCCACATATTTGCACTCATTTAATTTACTCCTTCGGAGGAATCACTCCTGATGGACGAATGCAAGCGCTTGACCCTTACAATGACCTTTATGATGACTATGGAAAAGGTTTGGTTGAAACAAATTAAAAATCTGCTGAAAATGCATTGAAATTTTACTCCAAATTTGTGTTCAAGTTTATTTATCGGATTGTTGTAAACTCTGATATAGGCTATTTTTGAAATTCCAAGTTTGAAACATAACCAATGCCTTGACAGACCATGACATATTAAATTTAACAGATATTTTCTGTAATTTATCTTATTACCTAAACTTCTGTATACGTTTTAGGTGCTTACACTAGATTCAATTTTTTGCGGACATACAATCCAGACCTGCGAACTCTTTTGGCAATTGGAGGGTGGAATGAAGGATCCGTTAAATATTCCAATATGGTCCGTACCAAGGAAAGTCGATGGATTTTTATCTCTTCAGTTATTGATTTTTGTGTTGATTTTGGATTTACAGGAGGTCAGTGGGAACTCATTTTTTTTATCAAGTCTTTTTCTGCTGATTATAACTCACTGAACATGACATTAAATATGTGTTAAAACTTGATGTTCTGATAAACTGTTTTGATCAACACGTTGATCACTAAAAATGATATACAGCGAAATTCGCTTATAACGATGCCAGATTTGGTCTGTTATTTTATGGTCAGTAGTTTTGTTTGAATACTACATTGTCGGAGATAACGATACTTTCATTTTTTTTCAATTAGGAAAAAATGTCAAGCCATTTTCAAATGAAAAATGATCCTTTCATTCATATCGCCTATAACGATTTTTTAAAATTTTCTAAGTATCATGTATATCATGTATATACATGTACATGCAATTATACATACGTCAATGTAATGTAATGACAAAATGTAATGAAAGTTTATTATGTATTTTTTTATTTTACTAACGATACAAACTTTCAAAAAGCAATTTCTCGTATACAACAATTGTATTAAATTTATGTCAAATTTAATACGTAATTACATTTCCATATTTCATTGCTGATATTTGTTTAAATTTTGAAATTTAGAAATACATTAACTATAAGATCATATAGCAACTTTAAAATTCATCTTTATTATTGAATAATCGTTTTCTCAAAATTTGTATACATGTACAAGATTTAAATGTATATAAACGGTCTCACTATTTTTTTTTATAAAAACGTTTAAAATTTCTCATCAAAGCATTTAATAACTACATGATAATTAATTTTAAACTTGTATTTCTGTGTTCATGTAGGCCCATATACATTATTATTGTTATTACAAGTAAATTTTATTTTTCATAAACCCGGATATAACGATCTGATTTCTTATAAGTTTCCTTGAAGATCGTTATAAGCGAATTCCACTGTATACGAATACCATTACAGGGTATAATTAACTTAATAATTGCTGGCAGGCGTTAACGTATGTAAACTCATGAAGCATATATCCATATTAAAGAAAATGGAGCCAATGCATTGCTCTTACGTGATTAACGACTTAATTAATTAAACATTCAAAACTGATGTTACAGCTTATACATGTAATTAACTCAGTATCATAATTTGTAAATAATGTATATCGTGTAAACGCGAGTTGATTTTCTATAGATATTAAACACAAAAAAGGAATTGCATGCCAGTAACTCCATCTATTAACTCTGCACAAAAACAATTAGAGATTAGTGGGATTTTGAATGGAGTTACCAGACTCTGAACCCCTGCTGGACTAAAGTACTCTTAAAAGTTGTTGATGTTTTTCTTGAATTGTAAATTGCAGTGATCATGGATTGGGAGTACCCCACACAACGAGGAGGCTTGCCAGAAGATCGCCTAAATTTTGCAAATCTCATTGAGGCAGGAAGTATTATCCTTTTCCATTTATGAATAATCTGAATGTCTGGCGCCAAGTAAAAATTTCCCTGCTTACTTCTATCACTGTTTTGATAGGAAATGCACCAATCATTTCCATCTTATGGCTTAAGCATATCAGCTGCTTTCAGCGCAGGAAAAGACAAAATCGATGACGCTTATTACGTTGATGGACTTCTCGAGTAAGTCATCCAAACTTCACTCACATTTGCATAACATTGCACGGTCAAATAAGTTGTCCATGGTTATGGATGGAGAGCCAGAAAACTTGTTGGAAGGTCAGCTATCCATCATTGTCTTGCAGTATATACATGATATGATTGAACTGACCAAAACAAATTGAAATGCAGATTTAGTTAAGTATGGTATTTACTCCATTTGAGCATTCGAGTCTCTTATATGGGGACGATAAACCAAAGACCAAAGCCTACACCTAACATGTTATTTTTTTTTTTTTTTTTTTTGCACATAACATATTGGACAGTTTAATGGCCTACTACATTCCTTATAAACTGGACATTTTACCAATGATCTTACAATGTAATTTCATTCTTTCACAAATATGAGTTCCAAATTATTAATTTCTACTAAGAAGTTGAATAAATGATGAAACAAAAGCACGCATTTAAGCAAACAAATTTAAACAGCGGTTTTTTTAATCACATAAATTTAAATGCAGATGTTTTATAAGTAAATCACCTTTATTTTAATTTCAAAAGCTGAGCAAGCGTCTTATTTATATCAGCAATTTATTTATTCCAACAATGCAATACATTTCTTAAGATGTAATTCTATAATACTCTTAAATATGGTGAACAAGCATAAAGCATAAATGCGTGTATATACTGAAGCTTACATTTTCTGTAAAAGGATAATTAAAACCATTTTTGTCTTTATTTTAATAAGGTATTCACTGTAGCGATTAACATTTCAAATGAAAATGTAACCATTAAATACTTGAGAATTTAAAATATGGTGCAATTACTTTAATTATATGCAGCTTCAAGCAAGACATACATGTAAGATTAAGGTCTTAAATTGAAGCTATTTTAAGTAAAATTAAATCAAAATGCATAGTGTGACTTTTGTGGTTAGTATGACACCCACGGGCTTATGTTAAGCTTTATAATTAAAATTCTCTCTCACACAAGCGCGATAGAGCTGGCGTACAAATTTAAATAGTTCTACGAAAACCTTTAACTACTGTCATATATCCAAACTAATTATTATTTCTAAGATACTGCATTACACGATTAGTAAAACTAAAATCATTGTATGATACTGCGAATGGCCTGAAAACAAAATGGTAATCTTGAAAATTAAGTAAAGCTTACAAATTTATCCAGATCTTTACTTTGTTACTAATTTCCTTAATTGTTCCATCAGTTTTTTAGAGTTTTTCTACATTATGACATTTGATTTCTATGGATCATGGCATCCTTACACTACCCATCATAGTCCACTGTACGGACGTCCTGAAGACCCCTGGCAAGAACAGCTATTAAATACTGTAAGAACGTGAAGTGGAATTAACACAGTGTCTATCTATTTAAAGTGATATAACAAGTGTCGGTTCAATTTTCAGAATTTTTCGATTAATTACTGGTTAAGTAAAGGAGTGCCAGCTGATAAAATCATAATGGCCATAGCACTTTTTGGTAGATCTTTCACTTTGGCTGATCCCAACCAATCTGGCGCTTATGCACCTTCTGTTGGTCCTGGACGAAAAGGACCATATACAAGAACAGAAGGTCAGCTTAGTTATCAAGAGGTAAGTTAATATGATTTGGTACAATTTGTACATTTATTAACAAAAACTAAACATGGAAATTTTTTCGATAAATTGTTATGATCAGTGTACATGTATAGTGTGTTCAGAAAATGTAATGGAACTAAAAATCCGAACATATTTCCCTGTTTTCCGGACAACTGGACACCCTGTATGCTGCATTACAAATTAATTTTCATTTAGAATTTTTAAATTGAGTAATACGGTTTTATTTTCTATAGTAATAGATGAATCTATCCAGCACCGTATTAAGCACTGTGGGGGCCTCTAGGCACAAATATGTGGGGGCTGGCTTAAGGGCAGTGTTTTCCCATTTTTTCGGAATGCATGCTTAATTTTTTTATTAAAGGGATTGCGCATAGGCCAAACAAAAGAGCAGTACATTTATTGCAAGTTCTTTTTACAATTTTTCAATTTTTCTACAATTTTGTGAGGGCTGTAATTTGTTGGGGCCCCTAGGCAGTGCCTAGTTTGCCTATATGGTAAATCCGGCACTGAATATATCCGCTATGTAAATATTAGTTTTTCGATTCAATGATTAATGACCATCTTTTCATACTTATTATTATTCTTGTTTTTCCAAAACTTATTTTCAGATCTGTGAGTCGATCACTACTCAAGAATGGACTGTAGTCCGAGATAAGTATTTTTCTTCACCCTTTGCTGTCAAAGGGGATCAATGGGTTGGATACGATGACAGAGAAAGTATTCGTACCAAGGTAAGAAGCACAGAAGCATGTCAAACTTTAGAGACACCATTCCTTAAAAAGGGAATATATTTCAAAAGTTTTAAAACTTTCACCATTGGGAGTACATGTTCTTGCTTTATGAGCGTACGTGCGACGTGACGTCTTTAACCCTTTATGAAGACAATAAAGTCTACACAAAGACCAATAAGTATTGGGAATTCCTCCAATAACACGCTTGCTCATTCGCTATCATTTCTCCATTTCTCAAACCCAGATTCAGTACAGCCAGTCCATGCATTTGGGTGGCATAATGATATGGGCAATTGACATGGACGACGTCTACGGTCATTGTCACGGAATGAAATTTCCCCTACTGACAGTCATTAACGAAGCACTCGGAAGACCCTACGTCACCAAAAGACTCGATTTACAATCATCAACCATCAAAGTTAAGAACAATGGGCAGATGGGCAACGCCATTGCATTACCAACTGATACAAGCGATCAATGCAACGATCAAGGATTTCGTAAAGATATTTATTCATGCCATACATTTTATCGCTGCGTCTACACTGAAGATCATGTGGAATACTTGCAGTTTCAATGTCCAGCTGACTTGGTTTTTTCAGTGGCAGACAGTACTTGCGATTGGTCACAAAATGTACCCGAATGTAATAATGTAGTGAGTTGATAGGTCTCGTTCATACTTTTGGTCGGACTGTTGGCACCCAAATTTTTCATAGTTATACCCTCTGATCACCACCACAGGTCTATTGGACCCCAAAAGTTGAAAACATAAGCTTCCATCATTTATATTTTACATCATGCCTTATTTGACTTAAAACAATGCTTTCAATTTTAACAAAGTTTTATTTATTTAGCATAAAGCATTCAAAATCAAAATATAAAACAATCTATATCAATATCAAAAAAAAGGTCTTTGAAATGTTTTGGTTGTAACATTAAATGTAATACAGTGTGGTCCAAAAGTCAGTGCCTCTCCCATTTTTAAAAAAAATCTTATAGTCATGTGCGCTCTATTCACTGATGTTATTATAATAGATTTTATCTACGACCATATTTACGGAAACCCAAATTGTAACTTTTTTACTTGCTTCACTTAGGATAAAATGTCGAATTTGGAAAATCTCAAAAATCAGAAGAAGCAAAAAAGTGAGCCAGAAATGGCTTTTATACTACATAATGATGATAAAGTGCAAAGTATAAAAAACTTTTCTTTTATAAATAATGTATGGGGACAAAAAACAAACAAGATGATGATATATGAGAATCCTGTTATGGAATTTAATGTCGATTAAAGTTTTTTATCGTGGTAAAGAATTAAAAAGTAAATATTTTATCTAAACTTTAATTTGAAAGGCAAATTTAACAGCAGCTGGAGATTTTTTTAGACAGAAACCAAACATTAAAAGAAGTTTAGTGTCGTATAAATTTGCTTTTGTTTGACTGTCTCTAATACATGAATTATTAATATTCAAAATTTAATTATTTTCAGGCATATCAGCCACCTACTCTATTTCCCTTGAAAAACGACGTAATGTTACTTATAACTCCAGTTTCAACTTCTTCAACATATTTTAAAACTGTCATTGATACCAGATGGCATCTTTCCAATTTCTGTACTTATACGCAATGTGTTTATTTGATAACTGCTAGGCACCTTTAATTCATATCACACAACAAATTTGCAAACACTTTTAATCACCTTTATGAAATGTCATCTAGGTAACCTCATATATTGGCTCTTATTGCAAAACATCCGACATTTTTATCAATGTGGAACTAAGCAACCTATTATTAATTTCAGGCTTGTCAAATTATCCCATTTCAGCAATATTTCTTCCTGTTATTCAGGCAAAATGATTACTACATAGAAATAGTATGTGCGCACTTATTACCACGTAATTAACAACTTGTTAAACGGGTAAAGTAAAATAGTGTATGGCAATAGTAGATGGCATGTAGCACTAAACAGTTTTCTATATATCTTAGTGTATACTTTGTATATATAGTTTTTCATAGTATGATTACTATGCAATTAGAGACTTATTTTAAATGTTCTTCAAATGTTTTTTTTAAAAATAAACAGAAGCATATTTTCATCTTGACATTGCTTATAAAAAAATGACTCATTTTACTTATTAAGGAAAATCCTGATTAAAAATACTAATCTTGGGTTCGCTTTGTACTGTGAACCATTATTCATCAGATGCCTCATTGACAATGAAGTATGCTATGTCAACACTTATTCGTATAAAAATTGATAAGAAAACCAAACATTTCGCCCATTACATTAACGCTATAAATATAGATCAGGACTTTGATACCTCCTAGGTTGCCACTTCTCTAAAGTACGTTCATCCATACAAACCAAACATTGTTAGCTGGATTATTTTCAAACATCTTTAGGGTTAAAAAGGTTCGTACTGTATATATATTTCTATATAATAATATAAACTGGTCAGCTGGTCAGATTTAATCTGATCGGCTGCATAATAGGACCACATGTTCCATATGGTCTCTTTACCAATGATGCACAGTAAAAATCGTTTTTCAGATCATTTCTGAAAAATATTCTGATAAACCATTTGCCAAAATTTGTCTGAAATTAATTTCATATTTATGTCTTAACAAGTGGTCAAACCTCAAATATTTGTGAATGAAATTTTACAATAATTAACATTAATATTTTTAGGTATTATAAAATGTCATCGTCACCATTTCTGATGCTCGGAATATTTTTGATTGTTCTGCCCATATCTCAAGCAGGTATACATTAAACCTAAATAAACTTATACACTGTACGAGCTCGTATCTTGAACAACAAACGAATAGATTATAAGTTGAGGTGATAAGAAGCGTAATAAATTACTAAACAAAATCGCTAAAGGTTTACTACATAAGCCTGTTTATGACAAATTTCCTGAAATATAGCCTTAAGAATTAAGGACCAGAAACCGTTTTCGAAGAAATAAGGTCAATGTATTATTGTACTAAAAATGAACTTAAGTGCTGGAGCAATAAACCAAAAGAGTCTAAACTCTAGGTTTATATAACGAAATTCAACAGAAATTCAGTTATACATTTCAGTCAACGTTATGGCCAAGAGCAGAAATCAATTGGGTGCAGGTAAAATCAATATTTACATTGTACATTCATGTATTTAGGGCTAAGATTTGTGTATGCCATTCGTAGTTTCTATTTAGATGATAATTTTATTTTCTGACAAACATTATTCTTTCATTGATTTTTTCCCCCAATACATCCTTGAAGTGAAATGCTCTAAACCTCAATTGATTTAACGATTTCTATCATCTTTAACGGATGTTGTCAGAATTAGGTAATAATGTGAAATAAACTAAGCATTCCTTTCCAGAATCATGTCTTTGCAAAATATAAATTCCAATGAGAAACATATGTTTTTATGTAGATTACAAAATATAAATTCCAATGAGAAACATATGTTTTTATGTAGATTACATGAATAAAATGTTAAATCTGTTATAAAAGCAATTTCATATTTTTGCTAAATGTACTTTGTAGAAAAGATAGTATGCTACTATGGTAGTTGGTCTACATACAGACCTGGAAATGGTAAATTTGACGTGGAAAACTTGGATCCTTCATTATGCACACATGCAATTTATGGATTTGCTGGTTTGGATGAGACAACGAACCAAATTTATGCAATGGATCCTTACAATGATTTGGAAGAAAATTGGGGCAAAGGTAAACATTACTAATGTATTTTCTTTTCGAGCTAAGTGGCACTGTTTGAAATAACACCTTAATTGCTAATTCAAACTACTCTTCAATGCCTTAAGGAGCATACAAGAGATTCAATGCTCTTAAGACTAAAAACCCTCAATTAAAAACATTAATTGCAATCGGTGGTTGGAATGAGGGTTCAGAAAAATACTCCAAGATGGCTGCCAATGAGAACAGTCGAAAAGAATTTGCCAAATCTTGCGTGGATTTTGTTAGAAAATATGGATTTAATGGACTAGGTAAGCGAGTAATAAGATTTTATAACACCTTGTATATTACAAGCACATGTAATTACTTGATAAAATTTTCATTATTTCTCCAGATGTAGATTGGGAATACCCTGGTGCCAGAGGTGGAAATGCTGAAGATAAGAAAAATTATGTTCTACTGCTCAAGGTAATTAATAATCACGGATTACAAAGAGAATTATTGAGTTTGATATCACATAATGTAAGTGTTCTAGCAAATTAACATTCATAAGGCTGCGAGCCAATGTCATATCGCATGTTAAGACAAACATTTCTAAGTACATTTGCCCTAAATGGCTATTTTATTCAATGAGCGTATATTATTACTACAAAATATGCAAACGTATATTTTGTAGCTTTAAAAACTGACCAGGTATTAAAGCATTTGAGTAGTGCAATGTACCATTGATATAAAATACCTAATTTTTGCCAACTTGAACAGCATGCTTTTTGCATTGAATTTTCCAAATTCTTATTTAGAAATTTATTTTCCTCTTCTATAGGAACTTAGGGAGCAATTTGACCAGTATGGACTTCTGCTAACCACTGCTGTAGCAGCAGGAAAAACAACCATTGACGGTGCTTATGATGTGACAGCCATGTTCCAGTAAGACAATCAAATAACATCAAGTTATGTTAAAAGAATTCCATGTACATGTATTTCATTTTGTGGCTTGATTAGATATCTGGACTTTGCCAATCTGATGGCCTACGATTATTTTGGTTCTTGGGATTCAATCACAGGTCACAATGCTCCCCTTAGAGCGTATCCCAATGACACAGAAGACAGACTGGTCATGAACGTGGTATGTGATTCATGAAATCATTTTATCCTATTCCCCAAAATGCCCCTAATTCTCTTTGCACAAAATGCAACGCTCACGTTTCCGTTATTTTAATTTTAACAGGAGTATTCAGTAAAATACTGGCTGAATTTGGGAGCCCCAAAAGAAAAGTTAGTTCTGGGAATGGGTAGTTATGGGCGATCGTTCACCCTTTGTGACCCTGCCCAAAATGGTCTTCGTCAACCTGTGATGGGTCCTGGAAATGCTGGTCCATACACTAGAGAAGTGGGTAATTTGGGCTATAATGAGGTAAGTTTATCATCATCCCTCTAGGACAACTTGTTTCTGAGTCCTTAAAAACTGCTTGTTATCAATATTCAAAAATAAAAATGTGTTTTCAGATTTGCGAATCCATGAAATCTAGCAAGTGGACTGTGGTTTGGGATGAGGATTGTCAAGCACCCTACGCCTATCAAGGCAACCAATGGGTTGGCTATGATGACTCAAAAAGCATACAAATTAAGGTAATCTTGACCAGACAAGACATTGCGAAATTCCCTCTTAGGTTACGAATTAGGTTGTATTTCATCCTAACACTCATACGAAACTTTAATTATTTTTATGAATAGTGTGATTTCGCTAAAACAATGGGTCTTGCCGGTGTTATGATTTGGTCTGTGGAAACGGACGATTTTCGAGGAATCTGTTCAGGAACCAAATTTCCCCTGCTGAGAACAATGAATAAAGCATTTCTAGAAATTTAATCCAACATAAACACGAGAAATGCCTGACGTCTTCAATCTCAATCGCCAAAGGAAACAAAATGATCTCAGAAGAAGGGTCTTGCGAATAATTAAAAATAAATAACTGAAATTCCTGAAAAGGAGTGCTTGCTACCTATTCTTATAATGCCCTTAAAACAATCGTACTTATATCTTTGTAAATGATTTGTGACTTGAATTAAAGTTTTGCTTTTTACAAAGCCAGCACAAAAAAGTTATTCATTTTTAAATTTGCTGAAACCAACATTTTAACATTTTTTTTAAAAAATCGATTCATGAATTAATCAAATTAATGATTCCCAAATATGAAAATGCAAATATTAAAAATGGATTTTCATCCCTTTTAAGAATGTGTGCTGCATAATGTTGTAAATTTGAAATGATGTTAATAGTTCAAACAACCATGCATGTGCTCAACTTTGTAAATCTTATTTGACGACCAACATAATTTAATAGCGGACGAATTTGTTATATTAAACAGTCAATTCGGGGTGCAATTGAATAATTATGAAATCGATAAACCATTAATCTAGTACGTCAGTTTGAAAGGTATAATATTTAACAAAAACATTTTAGAGAGAATTATGTCAAAACTTGCGTCAAATAGAAGCCCTGTAACAGCAAGAGCAAGCTGAAATTGTCTAAATACGGCATCGCCTTATTGGTAAACAAATTAATTTTCATCATTATGTAACCATATCAACTTAACCGAGTTACAGTATCAAAACACATCATTCGTTTAGCCCCGATAACCTCATATATTTCAAAAATTAGATTCTCAAACATGAGAGCAAATGATGGCTAGCTTAGGCAGAAGTACGATGGGTCAGAGAAGAAAACTGCAAAATTTCAAAATTTTGTTGCCTGATATCAACCACTTTATGTTCAACTCTTTAACCAAATGCTACGAGCCAATTACGTTTCTGTTAAATCTAGTTGGCATCAGAATAAGGTTCGAAACTAAATCTGATGGAATATTTTACAAAATGTACCGCCTTATATTAATGCTTTACAGTATTTTCTTCACTTTGGTAACAGTCTATGGATTGTTCAAATTCATAGCTTCAATTCAACAATCCCAGACCATCACTTATTCACCTTTGTATAGCATTGACCAATTCATAAGTTGCACTATGCTAATACATATTACAACAAAGGGGAACCTAATTGTATCAAATCTTAAAGAATTGCAAAACTTGACCAGATCAATGATTACAAATTTAAAATCTTATTCAAAAATTCGTTACTTGTCAATAGCTCTTGCAATAGAATGTTCCGCCATCTTTTTTCTCCGTGGTATGCATTTGGTGATTTATAGTTACCTGACCAAAGAGGATGATATGACCAAATATTATTTCCAGATTATTAATCCTGGATTATTTATCGAAAAAATCTTCGGTTGTGTTACACTGATCATGTATGATATACTCGTATTGGGGGTCAATTTATACGCTTCTTTAGTTGCTGTAGTTTACTACACTATGGCTCTATGTGTACAAGATGTTAACAATGGACTCAAGATGGCTGCCAGTGGCCATCTTATTCAACAAGATATCTATATTCATCAGAGAAAACAGCAACAAATCAGCAAGTTTGTACGCCAAAATAACGATGCTTTTTCACCTGTCATCTTGGTTCTGATTTGCACGAAAACGGTTCAATTTGTGACAGGATTTAAACAGATAAAACAACTGCTAATGGACCGTCATTTTAACAGCAATACTACTGTAGGAATATACGTTTCAGTGGATGTATTTGTGATTATTTTTGCAGCTGTTGGTGTTATTCTCAGTATTGTTATCTTTGCTGGAAAATTGCATTCAAGAGTAAGAAGACTTATTTTTATTTTCAGTGAAGACATATTGATAAAAGCATGCTCAAAAATTATTATAGGCCTATGCATAATATGTTGTATTTTGAGAAGAACTAGTTTTACAACTTTGTCTATTTTACAGGCTCAAGAAGGCATTGATTTGTCCCTCGATTTATGTTTTGAAAGTCCAGACATCTATGCCCAAAGATCGACGGACTTATTCAAAGTAAACAGAAAAATAACATAGGATTCTCGCAGAAATGCAATTCTCCACTAAATTCCCTTACTTTTCCAGTTTGTAAAATAATCTGCACTGAATGAAGAAGACTGAATTTTTTTTAAAAAAATATGACATATTGCCTAACAGTCAAATAAGCGTTTTCATTGCGCAAATGACCACCTTATATGACTTTGCATAACGCAACATTTTAATGAATTTGTTCACCTTGCCATGTCATTCTAACTAATTAAAATGAGTTTTTATTTAAGAATTTAGTGAATATTCGTGCCATTAAACAACTGTTTTGTCGTTTTCAGAACAATCAGGTTTCGACACTCTTCTCTGCCCAAAGGTTAATATCTCCAATAAGCATCACAGCTTCCGGTTTCTTCGCAATTAATTATAATTTATTGTTTGTGGTAAGGAAAATTATATCTTCTCATCTCAATAACGAGTGTCATTTTTATTTATTTGTAAATAGCGTTATCAGTAATAAAACCTTTTTAATTGTATAGGTTATCAGTACAACCGTTACGTATGTAACTCTAATTCCAGACTATCAGATGACTAATTCATAGTTAGTGCATCCTGCACATATTTTAGGTACATGTATGTCTATTCAACATTTCCATGTATATTTCATATTTTAAAACTAAGATGTAATACAATTAGTAAATGCTGTTTAAATGTATATTTTGCTAATGTTATTGTTCAAATTAATAAATATCATTTAAGCTGCACCCACATAATTTAATAGCGGACGAATTTGTTATATTAAACAGTCAATTCAGGGTGCAATTCAACAATTCAAAAATCGATAAACCATTAATCTAGTATATGTCAGTTTGAAAGGTGTAATATATAGCTGAAATTGTATAAATACGGCTTCGCCTTATTGGTAAACAAATTCATTTTCATCACTATGTAACCATATCAGCTTAAATGAATTACGGTATAAAAAAACATATCATTCGCTTAGACCCGATAACCTCATATATTTCAAAAAATAGATTCTCAAATATAAGAGCAAATGATGGATAGGGTAGAAAGACACGATGGCTCAGAGAAGAAAACTGCAAAATTACAATAAATTTTTATTCCATTATCCAACTTTGTCAGAAATTCAACCAGAAGGCAACCACTTTATGGCCCATTCTATAACCAAATGCTACGAGCCAATAACGTTACTGTTAAACCTAGCTGGCATCAGAATAAGGTTCGAAACTAAACCTCATGGCATATTTTACAAAATTTACCGCCTTATATTAATGCTTTACAGTATTTTATTCACTTTGATAACAGTCTATGGATTGTTCAAATTTATAACTTCAATTCAGCAATCCCAGACCATCACTTATTCACCTTTATTCAGCATTGACCAAATCGTCAGTTGTACCATGCTAATACACATTACAACGAAGGGGAACCTAATAGTTTCAAATCTTAAAGAATTACGACATTTAACCAGATCAATGCTTACAAATTTAAAATCTTATTCAAAAATCCGGCTCATGTCATTGGCTCTGGCCATAGGATGTTCCGTCATCTTTTGTCTTCGAACTACGCTTTCGGTAATTTTTAGTTACCGGACCAAAGAGGATGATATGACCAAATATTATTTTGAGATAATCAGCTCTGGATCAAGTATCGAAAAAATCGTCGTTTATGTCGTACTGACCCTGTACAACATACTCGTTTTGGGGGTCAATTTGTACGCTTCTTTAATGGCTGTAATTTACTACACTACGTCACTCTGCCTACACGATGTTAACAATGGACTCAAGATGACTGCCAGTGGTTATATTACTCAGCAAGATATCTATATTTATCAGAGAAAACAACAACAAATCAGCAAGTTTATACGCCAAAATAACGATGCTTTTTCACCTGTCATCTTGGTTCTAATTTTCACGAAAACGGTTCAATTTGTGGCTGGATTTAAACAGATAAAACAACTGCTAATGGACCGTCATTTTAACTGCAATACTACTGTAGAAATGTACGTTTCAGTGGATGTATTTGTGACTATTTTTGCAGCTGTTGGTGTTATTCTCAGTATTGCTATCACTGCTGGAAAATTGCATTCAAGAGTAAGAAGAATGTTGTTTTATTTACGTTTTGAGGATATAAACTTAAAATGTTTGATAAAAAAATTCTCAAAAATTACTGTATGCAAGATTTATTGTACAAGTATTTTGAAAAGAACTAGGCTTACAATTTTGTCATTTTCTTACAGGCACAAGAAGGCATTGATTTAACACTCGATTTGTTTTCTGAAAGTCCGGACTTATTAAAAGTAAACAGAAGAATAACATATAGCAGGGTCTCACGCACAGAAAATTTTCAATTTCCCTCACTTTTCTAGTTTTTATCCTGAATCATGATGACAGAACATGCATGTGCTCAAATGTTTTTTACTTTGTACAAATGACCACCTTGACTTGAGAGCATGCACACACCAGTCTGAATATATTTCCCTTGTCATATCCTCCTAAATAATTAAAATAAGTTTTTAATTAAGAATTTAGTGAATATTCGTGCCATTAAACACCTGTTTTGTGGTTTTCAGAGTATCCAAGTTTCGACACTCTTCATTGCCCAAAAATTAAGTTCTCCAATAAGCATCACAGCCTCCGATTTCTTCGTAATTAATTATAATTTATTGTTTGTGGTAAGACAGCTATATCTTATCATAATAATGAGTTGTATTTTTATTTATGAGTAAATAACTGTAATGATACAATTTTTTTATAGGTTATCAGTACAACCGTCACGTATGTAACTCTTATTCCAGACTATCAGCTGACTAATTCATAGTCTAAAACTTAGATGTTAATTAAGTTGGTAAATGCTTTTTAAATGTATATATTGTTGAAGTTATTGTTCATACTTACACCTGATTCACACCAACGTTGATGTAGAACTGATGTGGATCAAGAAAACTTTTGCGTGTTAATTCACACCGCAGAACTCAGTTAAACTGGTCACATGACCTATAGTATACAGGGCACAGTAGACTAGGTCATGTGACCAGTTTAACTGAGTTCTGCGGTGTGAATTAACACGAAAAAGTTTTCTTGATCCTTATCAGTTCTACATCAACGTTGGTGAGAAGAAGGTCTTAGTAAATACCATTATAATAACAATATCAATTGATAACCAACGAATTTGTCATATTAAACAGTCTTATTGAGGATGCAATTCAACAATTATAAAATCGATGGACCCTTAATTTCGTACGACGATTGTCTAAACATTGCCTCGCCTTATTGGTAAATAAATTTATTTTCAGTTATGTAACCATATCAACCTGACTTCGAGGTTCGTCTCAAAAATCGTACAAGTAAAACTACGTGTATTACAAAAATTTAATTCTCAAATATGAGACCAAATGAAGGCAAATGTAGGAAGACATACGATGGCTCAGAGAAACAAATTGCTAAATTCCAAAAAAGTTTTATTTAACCATAAAGGCAATCATTTTATGGTCCACTCTTTAACCAAATGTTACCAGCCAATAACGTTACTGTTAAACCTAACTGGCATCAGAATAAGGTTCGAAACTAAATCTGATGGCATATTTTACAAAATGTACCGCTTTATATTAATACTTTATAGTATATTTTGCGTATTCGTAACAGCCCATGGATTGCTACAATTTATGACTCCCAATCAGGAATCTAAGAAAATCAGCTATTCACCTTTGTACAACATTGACCAAATCGTCAGTTGTACCATGCTAATACACATTACAACGAAGGGGAACCTAATAGTATCAAATCTTAAAGAATTACGACATTTAACCAGATCAATGATTACAAATTTAAAATCTTATTCAAAAATCCGTCTCATGTCAATGGGTCTGGCCATAGGATGTTCCGCCATCTTTTGTCTTCGCATTACTCTTTTGGTATTTTATAGTTACCTTGCCAAAGAAGGCGAAATGAGTAAATATTATTTCGGGATTCCCAGCCCTGGATTATTTATTGAAAAAATCATCGGTTATGCCACTTTGACCTTGCACAACGTACTCGTTTTGGGGGTCAACTTGTACGCATCTTTAATGGCTGTAATTTACTACACTACGTCTCTATGTGTACAAGATGTTAACAATAGACTCAAGATGGCTGCTGGCGTCCATCTTACTCAGCAAGATATCTATGTTCATCAGAGAAAACAGCAACAAATCAGCAAGTTTGTTCGTGAAAACAACGATGCATTTTCACCTGTCATCTTGATTCTGATTTGCACGAAAACGGTTCAATTTGTGACTGGATTTAAACAGACAAAACGAATGCTATTGGAACATGATTTTAGCGACTATTCTTGTGCAAATATGTACGTTCCTGTGGAAGTATTTGCGATCATTGCTGCAGCTGTTGGTGTCATTCTTAGTATTGCTATCTCTGCAGGAAAATTGTATTCTAGAGTAAGATTTTACTTTTTTTATATGTTTGTGGATGTATACATGCTTCCATGTATTTTGAAGTAGACTTACACATCACATCTTAACTTTATGTCGTTTTTTTGCAGGCACAAGAAGGTATCGATTTATCACACGATTTATGTTTTGAAAGTTCTGACATCTATGCTCAAAGACCGATGGACTTATTCAAAGTAAGCAAAAAATAACATGATGTGGTTCCCACAAAAATAAATACGACAATATGTGACAAAATTGTGTAAATGATCACTTATACTTTATCTTGGTATCACATAAACTACTATTAAAAAGTCGTTTTTTATCAAAGCTGAAATAATATCGCATAGTTAATAATTTTCAGAGCAACCAAGTTTCGACACTTTTCTCGGCCGAAAAGTTCATTTCTCCAATAAACATTACAGCCTCCGGTTTCTTTGTAATTAATTATAATTTACTGTTTGTGGTAAGACAACTGTATCTTCTTAACATAATATAGAGAGTTATATTTTCATTTTTTTGTATATAATGTATATTATCATGATATTGGCCATACCTTTTCTTTATACAGGTTATCAGTACAACCGTTACATATGTAACTCTTATTCCTGACTAGCAGTTAACTAATACATCGTCAGCATTTCCTTACATTTGTAGGTATATGTCTATATTCCACAATTATATTCGTCAATCGACTCATTTCATATTTTAAAACTTAGTTGTAAAACTACATTTAGTAAGTGCTGTCTAAATTTGAATTCAGATGCTTCCATTTAGTAAATTATCATTTCATTGAATATACTAACTACTAAATACGGACTTTTAATTAAACATTATAAAAAATATGCATGTCCATATACAGGGTGGTCCAAAAATCAGGGCCACCCCACCTATTATTTTCTTAAATCTCATTGTTACGAAAATTCTGTTAATGCGCATAGATAAGAAGTCATGTGTGCTCTATCTTCTATTGTTATTAGATTTTACCTACGGCTATTTTTTCACGGAAACCAAAATTATGGTCAAAATTACCCCCAATTACCTAAATTACAACATTTTACTTGTAATGCCTGTAGTACAAAATGTCTTATTAGGAAAATGAAGCTAATGATCTGTATGGATGAAATCAACTGTTCTGATCAATAACAATTATTTTAAGTTGTTATACAATGTTTTATTAACAGAGGGAAACATTAAATGTTAGCTTTGCTGCAGTACAGTGGTGCACAGTGAAGATTTCGATTCAATTAAGCTCCTACAAGTCACTTCACTGCACCTCTGTGCTGCAGCGTAGCTACTATTTGGAGTTTCCCCTCTGTCCATAAATTGAGCCAACGTTTTAGATAGCTCAGTTATTTATAAACTTGCATTTTGAAACAATTTTGAAATTATACGCTTCTGATACTTATTAGATCTGGGTTTTTAATTATTAATGTGTTGGCTTGAATTTATCTTCTGCGTAAAAATGTTTTCCAGGATAATATAAGTAAAATGTAAAAGTAATTAAAAGCCAGTAAAGCTTCCTGCTTATAGCCTCTAGGTTGATTTAACGTAGACAGATATTGCGAGTGTTCTCGATCAATAGCCCCTGCAGACATAAACCATAATTAATGTGGCAACAACTGCGAAAAGACCCACTGGACCTAAGAGAAGCGTCGTGATTTCAAGACATCAGATACAAACTGCAGACGATCGAATTACGAGTGCATAGATATATTTGAAGGACTTTTGAAAAGTTTAATAAAGGGCGATTTCATTCTAATAAATGTAAAAATTTAATTAAAATTCACTATTTTTTTTTCTAAAAATGGCAAATTGGCTCCCCAAAGTATGATTTAGTACTTACAGGCGAGTACGTAATATTTATCAAAAAGAATATTGAATATACAACCGTTTAGTAATAAAAATAATTGGCAACTAGTAATGGTAAACATCCCACGTAAACAAATTAGAAATGCATTAGTAATTGCAGCTCTCTTTATGGCAACACACCCAAAAGATGATTAATCGGATTTAGCAGGGCATCAATGTATATAAAAAAATTCACTCATTGACTAATAAAAATATCGCACACAAAGTTAACGGCTTAGACATATGTAGGTACTATAAAACTATCATTTTCAAAGAGATACATGTATTACAATTCTGAACAGTTGACTATCATGACTATTGTGAAAAAGACTTCAAATGTTAACGGATTTAATTTATGGATTGATTTTGATTACGAATACTTCTTAAAAAGTTATCGTGCAATAATTACCGTACTGAAACTAACAGGAATCAATATAGATTTGAAAAATGACAAATCGGATGGACTGTATTACAAAATCAACCGTATCATATTAATATTTTACAGCATTTACACCATTTTGTTGAGTGCTTTAGGCGCAGTACGAATCTGGCTTACTTTAAAAGAATCACAAAAGTTTAGTTTTGCAGGATTGTATAATATAGATCAAGTCATTACTTTAATAATACTAATTCACTGGTCGAGAAACGGTCATAAAGTTATTTCTGTTCTTAAACAATTGGCTCGATTATTAGAATCTTTAAATTTTAATCCATCATCTTATAAGAACATTCGTCGATTATCAATAATTTTAGGGTTTTTGGCATCAACGATCAGTTGTTACATGTGCATCACGTCAGTTACCATCATGTTTTTACAAGAAAAATATGACGGTGACATAAAATTGTCAGAATATTTATTCGGGCTTCAATTTCCTGAGAGAAACATTGGAAAATGTATTCAACTATTGATGGGGTTTGAATACGCGATGCTCACTTTGTGCGTTAATTCTTATTCATCACTTATAGTAGTGATTACCTATACTGTAAACATCTGTTTCGTCAATTTAAACAAAATGCTAGTAATGGAGGCCAATCGACATGCTACCCTGAGACATTTTAGCACATTTCAAAAGAAGCATCAAGAAATTAATGAGATGGTTCAACGGATAAACGACGTGTTTTCTCCCATTGTTTTAATTGTGGTGTGCATTAAAACGGCGAAAATTGTAATAGGATTCAAAGAGTTAAAATCCAAGATTATAATATCAAACTTCAATGAACTTCAAGTACTTTGCAATGTAAACTTAATTGTGTCATTTGCTACCACAGTCTTCGTCATTTCTATCTTAACATTGACAGCTGGCAAGTTATACACTCAGGTAAGGAAATCCTTAAATTCTATTATACAGGATTACTTAAATTTGAAATTGCAAGCCCTATTTTGATCGCTTTAATTTCAGGCCCAAACATGCTTTAAATTACTTCTAAATATAAGTCTAGAAAATCCTGAAATCTATTCGGACAAATTATTAAACATTTTCAAGGTGAGAATCATTATACAAGGGTAGAAATTAAAAACCTTAAAATGTTGAAATGTTATTCCATATTTTTATTGTTCAGAGTTGCCATTTAACTACATTGTTTTTGGCACAACGTTTAACAACGCCTGTTGGAATTACAGCATCAGACCTATTTACAATTAACTACAATTTTTTCTTTGTGGTGAGCTTACTTTATAAAAAAAACGTAGCACCACTATATGTGAGATTAATACAAAAATTTCGATAATTCCAGGTCATCAGTACGTCTGTGACTTATGTTACCCTTATACCGGATTGACAACAAAATGTATAATATTAAAATACTTTTTCGGGTGGCTCAAAGGGTCTTTTAAATTAAAAAGCGTGCTAGTATTATATATATAATAAGCGTTGCTTACTAGCCAAATTGAAATTTCGTGTATTTTATTTTTACTATTAAGATATGATTGTAATTCATTGAAAAAGGTTCACATTAAGAAATAAAATGAAAATGTATTACCAAAATTGCACAAAAAAGCACGATGGGCTTTTCCTTATACAATAGCGGAAATAAATATTAAATAATAAACTATGCTTTCGTAAAATTGCATACTTCTTTTAATAATTGAGGATAGCGTTTTATTAAATTAAGCAGCAAAATAATTAATAAGTGCATCTTATAAAAAAGGAAAATGCAAATCGAAGACAATAGTGGTGCTCCCCAAAGTCTGATGTATATATTATTCTAGACGACTTTGTCATGCATGTATTTATTAAAAGGGCCCTAAATAAACAATTGATTAGTAATAAAATAATTGACAACTAATGGGGTAAACATCCCACGCAAATCATTTGTAAACAACTTAGAAATGCATTGCAAAAATTATATTTAACAAGCAAAATGTTTGGTCTATGACTTAATTATATAAACAAAATGTGTCCGCTTTATACACCCTAAAGATGATTAGATTTGACAGGACACTATATATAAAAAACTCATTCATTGACTGATAAAAATATCGCACAATTATAAAGTTACGGTTTAGGTAGGAAATATAAAAATATCCATTTCAAAGACATTATACAATTCTGAATAGTTTATTATCATGAATATTGCGAAAAAGAATTCAAATGTTAACGAATTCAAGCTATGGATTGATTTTGATTACGAATATTTCGTAAAAAGTTATCGTGCTATAATTACAGTACTAAAACTAACGGGAATCAATATAGATTTGAAAAATGACAAATCGGATGGACTGTACTACAAAATCCACCGTATCATATTAATATTTTACAGCATTTACACTATTGTGCTGAGTGCTTATGGCGCAGTGGGAATCATGCTTACTTTTAAAGAGTCACAAAAGTTTAATTTTTCAGGATTGTATAATATAGATCAAGTTATTACTTTAATAATACTAATTCACTGGTCAAGAAATGGTCATAAAGTAATTTATTTTCTTAAACAATTGGCTCACTTATTCGAGTCTGTAAATTTTAATCCATCATCATATAAGAATATTCGTCGACTATCAATAATTTTAGCGTTTTTAACATCATCAACAACTTGTTTTATGTGTGTCGCAGCTGCCCTCAGTATGTTTCTTCAAGAAAAAATATATGGTGACATAGAATTGTCAGAGCATTTATTCGGACTTCATTTTCCTGATAAAACCTTTGGAAAATGTATTAAATTATCAATGGGGGTTGAATACGCCATGCTTACTTTGTGCGTTAATTCGTATACATCACTAATAGTAGTGATCACTTATACAATTTACGTCTGTTTCGTTAATTTAAATAAAATGTTAGAATTGGAGGGTAGTCGCCATGTTACCCTGAGACATTTCCGTACTTTTCAAAAGAAACATCAAGAAATTAATGAGATGGTTCAACGGATAAACGACGTGTTTTCTCCCATTGTTTTAATTGTGGTGTGCATTAAAACAGCGAAAATTGTAATGGGATTTAAACAGTTAAAATCCACCATCAAAATATCAAACTGCAATGAACTCCAAGTACTTCAAAATTTACATTTAACTGTGACATTTACGATAACAGTTTTCATCATTTGTGTCTTAACATTGACAGCTGGCAAGTTATACACTCAGGTAAGAAAATCCTTAAATAACATGCATAACCTTTATTTTATATTGCAACTTAATTAAAATCTAAATTTGAAATTTAATCCTCAATGTCACCACTTTAATTTCAGGCCCAAACGTGTTTTAAATTACTGCTAAATATAAGTCTGGAAAATCCTGAAATCTACTCGGACAAATTATTGAACATTTTTAAGGTGAGAGCAATTGTATAGAAAGAGACAATGCTTTATAATGCATCATGTATTTTTTGTTGTTGCTCAGAGTTGCCATTTGACAACAATGTTTTTGGCTCAAAGTTTAACTACACCTGTTGGAATTACTGCATCAGATCTGTTCACGATTAACTACAGTTTTTTCTTTGTGGTGAGTTAAACCATTTATTGAAATAAATGTGGCACCACTATATATGTGAGATTATAATAAAATAATTTCAATAATTACAGGTCATCAGTACGTCTGTCACTTATGTTACCCTCATACCGGACTGATAACACAATTTATAATCTATATTAAATATATAAATATACTTATAAAAATACTTTTGTGGACAGTTCAAATTGCCTTTTAGATTAAAATATCTGCTAGAATTACATATAAATTGTTGTTATACGTCACTTATTGGAAAAAGTGAATTTTTACTATAGTAACGTTTGATTATAAACATGTGGCTACTTTAATTTACGTGTCATAATAAAATGATGTTGAAAATGCATTATAAAAATAATGTTAATGAGAAATACGATTACGTGTTTGTTGTGTTTACAAATAGAGCATTTTGTCCCTCCTATAGTAAATATACTCAAAGAGCTATGTACTAATTAATTTTACCTACATTTTTTTTTATAAATAACCAACATAATTTAAGAGGTTTTTTTTAGAACTTCGTGTTTTTGAATGATGCCTTTAATAATATAATTATAAAAGTTATCACAATTTCAACTGCTTACCTACATTATTTTTTTAAAAAAAGTTTGTTAAAACTAAGTGGAATTATACAAACCTTACACAATGCCAATATCGAAGGATGAAATAATTATTTCACAAACTGATAATCGACAAAAATTTGATGAAAGCAAGTGGAATATCAACGATTACGAGAATTTTTTCAAAAGTTACAATCCAATAATAACCACGATGAAAGTAATTGGGATAAGCATGGATATGAAAACATTAGACAATGATGGACTTCTCTACAAAATCTATCGCATAGTGCTAATATTCTATAGCATTTACAACGTAGCAGTGAGTGTTAATGCCTTAATGCAAATGATAGTGACCACAAACGAAACATCAAAATATGAATTCGGGGCATTATTCAACATCGACCAAATCCTCAGTATGATAATCTTAATTCATTGGTTCATCAGGGGTCCAGAAATTATTTCAGTTCTGAAACAAATGGCCCACCTTTTTGAGTCTTTAAATTCCGACTCCAAATCCTATAAAAACATCACTTTAATATCAGTATCTTTGCTATTAGTATCGTTGACAGTGGCTTGTTTCATGTGTATCTCTGTGGTACTAAGAATGTATTATTATGAAAAAAAATTTTATGAATCAGAATTTTCAACATTCTTATTTGGACTTTATTTTCCAGACAAAAACTCTGGTAGAATTATGCTCTTAGTCATGGGTTTTCTGTACGCCATTCTATTATTGTGCGTTAATTTATTCTCATCATTACTCGTTGTACTTAGTCACACTTTGTATATCTGTTTTGCCAATCTGAATAATATAATAGCAATGGCTGCCAAACGCCACATTACACTTAGACACGTGCATGCCTATCAAAAGAAACATCAAGAAATTAACGCGATGGTTCAACGGATAAACAACATTTTTTCACCCATCATTTTAACCCTGGCTTGTATTAAAATGACGCAAATTGTGATGGGCTTCAAAGAATTGAAAACCTCTTTGCAAACATCGTACCAAAACGAGCTTGAAATACTTTATTCTATATACTCGATTATGCTATTTGCTGCATCAGTTTTCATGCTTTGCATCTTAACACTAACTGCTGGAAAACTATATACCCAAGTAAGTGCTATCTTCCTACACAGAAAGTACGTTTTATATAATTTATATATAAAAAATGTAGTTTTAGCTTTATATGCATGTACTCATTTACATACATGAGCTGTGCATTTACGAGAATACATACATGTATATCTATTTTTGATATAATAAAATACAAAATAAATGCCTAATTTATATAAGGAGTTTTATACACAAAATGATTAATTTGTTCCATTTATTTTATGTAAATTTCATATAGTTTTATATTTTGAATTTATTTTTTGAATTTTTTTATCCCATTCTTTAAAATTCGTAAATCGCCTACAATTTGTTCCAACTAATTAACATAATTTACTAGTTTTTTTATAAAATAAAATACAAAAAACAATACATATACGCTCCGAACTGAGCTGTACAATACATAAAAATACTTTTTTTTGGTCAGTAACAGTACATAAGTTACGTATTTTTTTTTTTTTTCATTAAGGGGGAACGAAACACCTTTACTATGGGGAAATCTTATAACGAATACAGCTCCTGTTTTAATTTAAATTTTCCAGAAAAAAATTGTAAATATTCTTTGAATATTTCTCTACCATTTGCCGTTTTTTGTTTTTTTATATATTGTCGGGTTTTTTTATAAAT